>JACYXH010000370.1:220000-230000 GCA_026745465.1 Lota lota
CTGTGTGGTCCCTGAGACACAACGAACGCCACTGGAATAGTTCTCCCGCATTCCTTTAACATCGGGCTTTAACCAACGTTTGTTTTGAAGGGCATCTCTTTCAAGTTTCGGGGTTTAATCGCGGAAGATTTCCAAAGCTGCGGAGAATTTACTCGTTAACTGACATCGGTTTTTTAAATTCGACCTTATATGGTTGGTATGTTTTTTTTAATGATCGGCGGGCAGTATTAGAAAAAGTAAAAACCTCATTCAGATGTGATTTCATTTGATTTCGACGTTCATCACATGTTTTTATTCTTGAGTTTCCTCCCGACTCAAGTCACCCAGCCAACTTCATGTCCAGCTGCTCTCTGCATCCAGCCCTCGCGGTGTCTCTTGTTCTATCTACCGGATGACATGGATGTTTGTTCTGCATGTGGATCCAACCCGATGACGTTTTGACTTATGACTGAATGTATTTTCTCCTTGACCAAGAGGGCATGTTCCTACCCATCCCTCTTCACTCTGTGCTGAACGGCCTGGTCTCAAGTGAGCAGTAAGTCTGTTTTAACGCACCAGTAAAGTGGGGGTTAAACAGGACATAACCTCCAGAACACAAACTTATTTCAATAGTTTGGGGCCCAGCGTGGCCAAATGAGTAGTGCTGAAGATGTCAATGAGTACCACTGGAGATAATTATAACACGAGTAAGAATAATACAAAGTTAATTACTGTAGCAATGCAAAAACGATGTTTTGCAAAAAATAAACGGTTTTGAGGAACCCTTAGCTGTCTTATTTGAGCACTGCATTTATTACCCAAAAAGCCCAAAAGGCAATCCTTCTGAGAGACTGCATAAAGAAAACACACCTGTTCAAAATGATTTAAATGACTCCACGAAGCACCCTTATAACAGGTTGTAAACCACTCTGAGTGCGCCACAAGTCCTCTTGTTGTTGTTCTAACTGCCTTCACTGGATCTATAGCAACAACAGAGCAGAAATTATGTTTTGTTTTTGTATGTTTTGTCTTAATAATACAGCCAGAAAGCAGTATGATATAACCATTGTTACTTTGTGTGTGCGCGTGCGTGTGTGTGTGTGTGTGTGTGTGTGTGCGTGGACATGCGCATACGTGTGTGTGCGTGTGTGTGTGTGTAATTGAGAGAGTGATGGACAGGTTGATGTATTTTACTACACTGTACTACTACTCCAGTGCGGAATCTTTCAGATCTTCTTTTCATGATTCAAACAAAGCGGAGACAAGAAATTACAGCACATAAAACATGGAGGAATCTTTTAATTACAGTCATTTGGGTGAGGGATTACACATAGTCATTGCACTATGACTGTGTGTGTTGTGTATGTGCATGTGTGTGGGTGTATGTGCTAAACTATTATTAGAAAATGTGTGGGAGGGTACTTCACAGCAAGGAGCTGACCTGACACTGTAATCTAGCAGATCCATAAATTCATAAATGTTAGCTGTCGGGAGCGGAATCAAAGACGCATTGTGAGCTGCCAAAGCCTTATTTTTCTGGAAGCCATTTTGCCTTGTGAACTGTTATTACTTTGAAGCATGAAGAAGTTCCAAAGAAAATAGCCAACGCAACACCTACCAATGTGGCGTGGTGCAAAAGGTTATGCATGACAGAAAAGATCGAAACCAGGAGAAGAAAATTCAACCGTGGAGTGGTGTTGGAGACCTTGCAACTGCCTTGTAGGCCTTGAATAAGAAGTCCTTGAAACAGTATAGCAGTCGCTGAAACTGTTTTGGAGTCCTTGCAACTCTAGTCTCTGGAAACGGCATTGTTCTCCTTGAAACTTTACAGCCATCTTTGAAATGATGTTTTGGTACGTGAAACGACATTTTAAGATGAGGAGGCTTAGGTTATGATATGTGTGGACATGATCAAGTTCAGTGGAAATAAAAGAAAAAGAGTCACCAAAATGAGAGGAAGAGGGGAGAAGAGCAGGGAAGGAAGAAAGGAGAAGGAGGAGAAGGGAAAATAAAAGCAGGAGGCCCAGGCAGGCTAAAACAAGAAAGCAAAGAAGAAAAAAGAAAAACTAATTGGAATCAAGTGTCCTGGCGGAGTGCGTGGGCGACTGAATTCCACACTGTGTTCTCCTTTTCTTCGTGCAAAGAGAGAGAGACACACATAGACACACAGAGAGAGAGAGAGAGAGAGAGAGAGAGAGAGAGAGAGAGAGAGAGAGAGAGAGAGAGAGAGAGAGAGAGAGAGAGAGAGAGAGAGAGAGAGAGAGAGAGAGAGAGAGAGAGAGAGAGAGAGAGGGGGGGAGATACATACAAAAACCAAAATAAATAATTGAAAACTCCCTCCTATTTGGACAGTTTTATTTCTATGTGGGTTTGGTTAACACAAATGGCAGAAGGGTGTGGACGAAGGCCACAACAGCATTTCCATTTTCAAACTATTTGATTTCCCCTCCTAGCTTTCCCCCTTCTTCTGACAATAGACAGCCATTAAAACGCACAGGTCAGTGTGCGGTTGTGGGGCAGACAGAGGAAATGGCACCCGATGACGGATTTCTGACCAGTAATTCAATTTCCAATTTGTAAAGAATCCTAATTGCCTGTGTGTTGTGCGAAGTGTGTGTCCGCTTGTGACTTTGAGTGTATGTCTGTTTGTGTGTCTGTTTGTGTGTGTGTGTGTGTGTGTGTGTGTGTGTGTGTGGTGGTGGTGGGGGTGGTGGTGGTGGTGGTGGTGGTGGTGGGGGGGGCTAGGGTTAGTGATGTCAAGGGTCAGGGGTCAGCTCATGCTCTGATAGGAGGCCTGTTTCCTTGTTTTCTTTCTTCACTATCTGTCTATTATTCATCTCAATAAAGAGGAAGGTTTGATGTGTCCAGAGATTTATGTCCGGGCCTATCCTGAGATGGCCTTCGGAGCGGGGAGTGGAGAGGGGATGGATAAGATAAATGGCTAACACACAACAACAAAAATAACATGGCAGTTCAGGGATCTTTTATTTACTAGGAATTTCCTCCTGGACTCTAAATCAAGTCACGGGAGCTTGGAAGAAAAGGTGGTTTAAACGTCACAGAACGGCATCAAGGGAAATGTCCGTACGGGATTAGACGTGCAAAGGTTTGACTCTCCAAAAGGAGGGGAAATATGGACGTGCGTCCCTTCAGTGGTGAACGCGTGACTGCATTGGAGCAAACCTTGGGGGAGGGTTGGGGGGGGGGGGGGGGGGGGGGGAGGAGGGCTGTGTGAAACATGGACGCCATCTGACTGCTCCTCCAATGCTGTTACAGCTCAGGGCTGGAGGACTCCCACAGCTGTGTTGACTTTTGGCACGTCGCTTGGTTTGTTTTTGTCTTAAGGGGCAGAGGAAGGACGCTAAGACCTAACTGACAGTCGTGACTGGCTCCTGACCCTTTGAGCCTGGTGCCCGTGATTTCTGTCCGACCTTTGAAAAAATAAAAAATAAAAAGAGTTCACCTCACCTTTTTGCTTTAGCCGACGAAACCGAAATAATTTGTTCATGTTTTGTTTTTTTTGGTTAATTTTCCATTCATGTTCTGTTTGGTGATCGCTGATAATGATGACTGTGTGGATCATTTTCCCATCGTGCTCTAGGGTTGGGGTAGCAATGTGGGCTTCCACTTCCCAGTCCCGCTGTAGGGACACCGCAATTCTTTGGTAAAAGATGTCTGACACAATGATTGCGCTCTCTCTCTCTCCTTCTCTCTCCTTTGTGTGTTTCTAACCTCTCTCTCTCTCCCCTATTCTCCCTCTCACTCTCATTCTCTAAGGCTTCTTGGCGTCTTGATTCCGTGGCCCCGTTTCCAATCGTAAAGCACATGAACAGAAAGAAGGGGGAAAAGTCAAGTTGTGTCCAACTCTGGACCCCCCAAAACGTTACACAGGGCCCCCCGGAATATGAGAACCACAAGGTGACACAGGACGACAGAAACTGAGTTTGCTTGAGGTTCACATCAGCTGAGTTGTGTTTGAAAGGATTAATAACCGTTCACTGCTCTTTCACTTTATTCGTGGCACTTATGAAGTGAGCCATAGAGTAGTATATTATATAAGATATATAAGAAATAAACGTATGGGGTTTATACATCTATATTCAGAAAGCCTTGGTCTTGATCCCTTAATGCAGAATACACAGCCTGTTGTAATGAGCCCTTGCAGCGATGCGATCAGGGTACATTTTTCAAGTTACAATTAGCGTCCGCTTAGGGCACCGGCAGATGCTAATTAGCGGTCGCGAGACACGGTCGCTTGAAAGTCTTGTTTTTGAGTTTTGAGTTGGTTTTCTGGCTCAGCAGTCACATCTGTGAAGCCATGTAACCACATAAAAAAAAAAGAAAGAAGTCCTTTCAAAGGAATGAGCCCAGGGGGTGGGTCTTTCGCTCCCTACTTCTCAAACGAAACAATGGGGTGGACCTGCGGTGTAGCGACATCCTCCACCTGGTCTACAGAGAGCGCGCAGAGGCACCACTTTGTGAGCGTGATTGAAAGAAGATTAAAAAAAAAAGGTGCTTCCCAGAGTGTCGATGTTATTGGAAAGGGCTCACACGGACCCAGAAGGCAACTCGACTCCAGTGATTGTTCGCTGTGTGACCATAACCAAAGGGAACACCCTTTCACACTATAAAGTCAAAAATAGTGGCAGGGAGAAAAGAAGAAGAGAATGCGAGAGGGAAGGAAATAGAGAGAGAGACAGAGAGAGAGAGACAGAGAGAGAGAAGAGAGAGAGAGAGAGAGAGAGAGAGAGAGAGAGACAGAGACAGAGACAGAGACAGAGACAGAGACAGAGACAGAGACAGAGATAGACAGAGACAGAGACAGAGACAGAGACAGAGACAGAGACAGAGACACATCTTTAGCCTTCTGCTAAAACAATGCCTTATATGCATAGTGGCATGAAAAGTACATGTGGCTTTGGGAGAGAGATACTCAGCAAAAAAACTCGCGTAAAGGTTGAGGCCGGTGCCACAAGGGACACGGGACCTCCATCAGCAGAGCCCCGCAGCCTCATTGTTTCCTGACAATACGGCGCATCGACACTTGCACATTCAACCGCAGCCTTAAGGCAGGGTGCAACCCTCCCCTTCCACCAAAGGAATCTCACTCATACGCTCTTATCCCAGACACACCCGTCAAACATAAACACGAGGGGAGATTCCAGTCGGCTATCGGAACGCTCCTTCTCCGACCTGCGCGCGCCGTGTGTTCTGTTGTCGGGCCAGAGGTCAGAGGACTGTCTTCCATTAAAGCGCCGGTAGGAACACACAGTCAGACATGGTGTGTTTCTGGAGGACAGCGTGCACTACCATGGGAAGAGGCGTTTGCTAAGAAAACATGCCCTACCTGAACATACCGATGACACGTATTCAGAAGAAGAGTCTTTATTTGTCATTGCACAAGTACCATAAAACTAATTGGGACCGGTCGCTAGCAGAAATAGGAGCAGAGGGCAGCCACAGTGCAGTGCCCGGGGGACGACTCCAGGTCTACTGCCTGGCTCAAGGGCACTGGCAGGAGGAATAACCTCAAATGGATGTATTTTGGTTTGGGAGGAAACCCACATGAACACAGGGAGAACATAAAAGCTCCACACAGAAAGGTCGTGAGTGGACCCTGCTCCCCACCGTGCCACCCTGCTCTCCACCATGCCACCCTGCTCTCCACCCTGCTCCCCACCGTGCCACCCTGTACCCCACCGTGCCACCCTGTACCCCACCATGCCACCCTGCACACGACCGTGCCACCCTGCTCCCCACCGTGCCACCCTGCTCTCCACCGTGCCACCCTGCTCCCCACCGTGCCACCCTGCTCCCCACCGTGCCACCCTGCTCTCCACCGTGCCACCCTGCTCCCCACCGTGCCACCCTGCTCTCCACCGTGCCACCCTGCTCTCCACCGTGCCACCCTGCACACGACCGTGCCACCCTGTGCCCCACCGTGCCACCCTGCACACGACCGTGCCACCCTGTGCCCCACCGTGCCACCCTGCTGCCCACCGTGCCACCCTGCTCCCCACCGTGCCACCCTGCTCCCAACCGTGCCACCCTGCGCCCCACCGTGCCACCCTGCACACGACCGTGCCACCCTGTGCCCCACCGTGCCACCCTGCTCCCAACCGTGCCACCCTGCTCCCCACCGTGCCCCCGTGCTCCCCACCGTGCCACCCTGCTGCCCACCGTGCCACCCTGCTGCCCACCGTGCCACCCTGCTGCCCACCGTGCCACCCTGCTGCCCACCGTGCCACCCTGCTGCCCACCGTGCCACCCTGCTGCCCACCGTGCCACCCTTCTCCCCACCGTGCCCCCATGCCATTCGGATGTTGTCATCACATTTACATTTATTATTAAAGACGCCTTCAACCAAAGCGACTTACTGAGAACAATCAAAGCGAATGCAACCAAAATTGGAAAAGAAATTGAGTGCCGAGTAGCTACATCTCTGTACAGTACAGCTCAACAAAGTGTGTTCTAGGCTTCTAGAGGTTAATAACCCCCCCCCCCCATATATATATATAATATTTGCCGTTTGGTGGACACTTTCATGCAGTATCCAAAGTGTCTCCGAATACCAAGAGTGCATGCATTCTTCGCCCGGGTGGCCCCAATGGGAACCGAACCCCGAACCCCTGGCCCCTGGCCAAGGCACCGGCACGCTCTACCAGCCGAGCTAGACCACTCGGAAAAGAAATTAATACATTCAGGACATTTAAGGTAATGTAGTCGGTCGTTTTCATCGTGTCACGTTGACGTCAGTCCCTTGAGTGGTAAAGCTTTGCGTCACAATGTTTTCAGGAAAATAAAAAAACCAGATTTGGTTTCAGGTCGCTGAGGGGAACTCATGTGGTGTGTTACTGAACGCATTGGCACAGAACGTGTGATGCTTTGCCCCAAAGCCTAACCAGATGGCACGTTTGAACACCGCATTGGAAAAGTTAAAAATAGTCCGCAAAGTAACACTTCATCTTCTGGGCCCCGTGGAAACAGACTGGAGGAGAAAACCAGCCCTCCTTCTCCGAAGCGGCAATTACGTCGGCATTCGTGACAAATGCTGTTTGTTTGCTTGCTTGTCTTTAACCTTGTTTTATCAGATCAAGACAAATAAGGAAGGGCAACAAATCTTGTTAAGGATGTCCTTTTTGAATGTCAGACACGCAGCAGGCACCCACACTGCTCTGCCATGCGTGTCTGTCATGTGGACAGGATTGGACTAATCCAAGTGATGCGTAATAAAACCCTTTGTGTTGTTTGATTGGCTGTTAACGCAGCAAAGGGAGGACTGCCAACTGCTGTGGTTTACTCATAGTCTATAAGGGACATGGCATGAAAGGACATGGAATCCCAGGGAAAGTGAAGGACCTTTCTCCCTCTTATCACATAACACGGTGAGTCAGAGAAGGGCTCAGTGAAATCACACACACTCTCTCTCTCACACACACACACACACACACACTGTTGTGCTTTCCCTGTAACAGTCAGGTTATGGTGTTATGGTGATCCACACCCTCTGGCCGAGAGGTATGCGTTTTCAACGTGTCATGACATATTTTAGTGCAGGGTCTTTGTCAGGTTGTACAGGAAGTAAAGCAGTTGCAGGTGTGGTGTGGTGGTGGTGTCTGTGTGTGTGCGTGAGAGTGAGAGAGCATGTGTGCGCCTGAGTGTGTGTATGTGCGTGTGTGTGCATGTTTGTGTGTCTGCGTGTGTGTGTGCATGTTCATATGTTTGTGTGGCCGATGCCTTCTTCAATGTGTGCATGATCACTGTGTGTGAGTGCAGTGAGTGTGTGCGCGTGTGCATGTGTGCACGTTGTGTGTGTTATGCTTAATGAATGATCTATGAGTTATGTAGAGTCACAGAACAAGACAAGATACAGTATGTTCCAGAGAGAAAATAAATAAGAGTACCAAAGAGGGAGCAAGAAGTCGACAGAGAGAGAGAGAGAGAGAGAGAGAGAGAGAGAGAGAGAGAGAGAGAGAGAGAGGAGTGAGGGGAAGTGAGATTCAGAGGGAGAGAAAGGGAGAGAGAAACAGAGAGAGCGAGAGGGACGGATTCAGACGGAGAGTGAGAGTGGGAGAGCAAGCACAACACGGTTCACCACAGATGGTAATTGTTTAGAATTCCAGGGTCATGATCTCTTGCTGTGCCCCCCCTTCACCCAACCCCCCACCCCTTTTTATCACACAGATCCTATGGGCAGTGAATTAATCAAACGCAACACTAGCCTTGATATTGTATGCACTCTCCTATCAGGTTACCCACCGCGCTGCCCGTCTCTATGGAGATCCCATGACTTCAGCCATACTTAAAGACATGTTTATGGATGCCGCCGCCGCCGTGGCCCCCGCTGCCGTGGCCCCCGCGCTCCCCTCTAGCAGCAGACACGAGCAACCCAAGCACCGGTCCCACAGACGGTCCAGGGGAACTAATCCTTCATACTTCTAAAGACATGTGCAAGCATCCCGCACTCGGCTTGTCTGTCTTACATTTCCCTCTTGTTCTCTCTCCCTTCTCGCCCTCTCTCTCTCGCCCTCTCTCGCCCCCTCCCTCTCTCTCTCTCTCTCTCTCTCTCTCTCTCTCTCTCTCTGGAGTTGTTCGATTTCCTTTTCCCCCTTCATTTCTCTCACTCTCTCTCCTTCTTTCTATCTCTCTGTTTATTTAGATTTCCTTCTTGCGCTCTCCTTCTCTCTCCCTGTATGCCCCCCCCCCCCCCCCCCCCCCCCCCTGTTCTCTCCCTCCCTCTCTCGGCCTATCGTCCTATTGAGTGCTGGAGGCCGGGTATGTTTGATTTGTGAGTCCCTAGCTGCCGGTGTGGAAGGTGAGCCGCACGGTGCACTAATGCAGTCCGTTGCATTTGTTAGAATCTGAATCTGAATCAGAATCAGAAAAGCTTTATTGCCAAGTACCTTTTTTTACACATACAAGGAATTTGTCTTGGTGATGTAGGTGCACGTCACATTCTCTAAAATAAGTTAACAAACAGGTTAAACAGAACAAACAATATAAGTGTAATATAAATATATGTATATATATATATATATATATATATATATACACACACAGAACGTATAAAAAATATGAGAGTAAGGATTAAGATTAAAAGAGCAGATTAAGTACAGTGGCACGTAGAGCCAGAGGTGGGGTGTGGAGAGAGTCAGGGTGGTTTCCCGTGCGTTTGTGCGTTTGTTGTGAACCTCAGCGGTGTGGCGGTGTGGCGTTGCAAGTCTCTGAATGGATTCTGACCCGAAAACCCCAACGTCGTGCACGGTGAAAGGGGGCACTCACAATACTGCTGTGGGTGAACAAATGGACAGTGAGAATCTATACTGCTTCTGTACTGCTTTCTGCTTTCTGCTCAGACGGTCAATTCCTTTCGACATGCTGTTTAAATATCGCATGCGGTATATACTGGGTATATGTGTTCACAGTTTCAGTTTATACTAACACGCTCCATCTCATTTCAGATGAGGTGCTGAAACAAGGGGATCGACACTGAGCAAATAGCCGACGCAGACCTGAGACATTTAACCGATTGGTTTTATATTTTGTACCTCATCCAGTGTGTGATGTGTCTTTTGGAAGGAACCTTTTTCGATGGTTGATGACATGAGGATTAACACATTCTATTTGTGCGAATATTTGAATGCGGTGGATGCATTAACACACCTTTTTAAGACTTTAATTGTCAACCACTTTTTGGATTCAAATCCATTCATGTTCTCCCTTTCCCTCTCTCCTCCTCTATTTCTCCCCCCCACCCCCCCCCCCCATCAGTCTCACTCCCTCTCTGTCTCTCAATCCCTGTGTCTCTCTCTCTTATATCTCTATATATATGCTCGTGTATCTCCCCTCCACGCACCCTTTAGCCGGGCGCGGGGGGCTTCTGTCAGGACGTCAGCGTCGGACACACAACCCTCCAATAAAGCCTCTTTGTTTCGCTGATTGCGCAAGAAGGCGCCGCCGCGGAGCCTTTGATGGGGAAGCTCCGCCAGCGTCCAGCCTGTCAACCCCGGCATCCGCCCGT
>JACYXH010000370.1:235000-261794 GCA_026745465.1 Lota lota
AAGCCCATTACCACCAACACAATAACTAACATTCCAATGATCCTACGCTCGCCAAAATGGCGGCGGTCATTTCGATGTGCTGTCGTGATGTACAAGCCCTACAGACCGCGGGGAAAGGCACGAGAGTCTCTACGAAGACGAGCTGACATCACCCACACTGATACTATTAAAGTCCCGGCTGCAGACCAGCGATCCAAACCCAGAGAGCAGAGTAGGCTGGGCCCCTTGCTGAGCCCCCTGAGGTAATGCTGTTTCACCGGAGCAACAGCTTCACTCGCTGTTAATGGGAAGGGTTTTTGGGGGGATTTCGGCCGGGCGTCCCTTGTGTCCGGAGGGACAATGCTTGGCAGAGGGAGATTGATCTGCGGTTGGCGTACCTCCCCGTGACCCTGTGAGAATAAAGACCGACCAAAGCCCTTCCAGCAGCCAATCACCTTCCTCTGTTACAGAGAGAGGAGGGGAGGGGGGAGAGGAGAGGAGAGGAGAGGGGGGTGGGGGGGGGAGAGACAGAGACAGAAAATATATAAAAAGGATTCAGAAATAAAGAGGGGGAGACGGCGAAAGAGCGGGTGAATAAGAACAGTCGATAAACATAGAAGTCCGCTATGAGTCTGGTGAGGTTAATGAAGAGTAATAGGAAGAGACAGTGAGAAGGATGGACAGATCTACAGACAGACAGACAGACAGGCCGAAGACAGACAGACAGCCAGTGAGGGACCAACCAGAGCGTAGAGTGTTTACCCAGGTGTGTGTTGTAGCCAGCCAGCAGCTGTGTGGAACAATATTCAAAGCAGACTGAAACGCTCAACTGTATGAACAAAACCCGGCGAAGAACAAGACCTCATCCTTGACAGCGATGGACCGGGTTTATTGTTTTCTCAGAGCAAATCAAGGCTAGGCTCCCCTTCACAACGAATGCCTTTCTTACAACGCCTGCACTGTCTTCCCATACACACTGTGTGCAGAACATATCTTACAGTTGTCAAGTGGACAACACGAGGGAGGATTTCGACCAGATTATTGTGCTGTATTCTTCTGTTCTCTGTCTACAAGGAACCTGAGAGATTTCCTGAGTGTTTACACATGAGAGATGTGGTCCAGATATAAATGAGTAATCGAACAGAAGAACAGTTTGTACTACAGACAATTTGCATTCGGATTACAGATTTGTATTCCGTACAGCTAAGAACAACGACATCCAGAAATCAGTCAAGGGAAAGAAAACAATGCTTAGTTCAATCTTCAATCTTTGCTCATGTTAAGGATTTGGTGGAAGATTTGTCAAAAGAAGGGCTACAAAAGTCATGTGTGGTGGTTGAACCAGCTTTTCACTTACTTTCAGGCCGGTGTATCTGTATGAAACTCCCCTCTCTCTGACTTTAACTCCACAAGAGACAAGCATTGCATCAGTTCCTGGCACACAGGCCTGAACACATACTTTTCTTCCACTCAGTGGACGTATATGAAACTATTAGTATGGTATACGCCAGGAAAAGTAAACCCTCTAAAGTCTATGAGTGAATGTACATGCACTCCCCCACAACACGTGCACGCACGTCAGCGTGGAGAGACAAAATCTCCTCCATTCAGCCGGGTATTTCCAGCCACCCTCACTGCTTCTAATTACAATAGACCTTGCAGTCATTGTCTATTTTCTCTCGCTTTCATTCGCTCATATGGTTGCAGTTTGCATTAATTCATATGTGGCCCACATTTGTGTTCGTATCCTCAGAAGTTTAATCTCAGCCCAATCACGACAGAAAGGTATGTTCCGGATCCTTCTCAATTGGATCCTGTCCCATGACTCTGTAAGCAGAGCATTCAAGATGGAGGTGATTCCCCCATTGGTGCACTCACACACACATACACGCGCATACACACACACACACACACACACACACACACACACACACACACACACACACACACACACAGATAATCACACACACACAGGCTTAAATAAAACAATGGCAAAACTTATGGCAGCCACTCATAAGAAAAGCAGTGCAGCTGCAGACACAGGGGGCTGGGAATCTGCCTGTTGTATCCACAGGTCGCGCTTGGAGGTCATGTGATCAGTTGAGATGTCATTGTCTATCTACACTAACACTGGCTGAATACGTGGTGGAATAAATCTCACAGAGCGGGCCTCGTCCCTTTCTTTAAAACAAACAGACAAGAAAACGACGCGTGTAACACACGCGAGACAATGTTTTCACAGTGTCCATGTTCACAGAGAATCTCTTCCTGCTGAACACCCCCATGTGTGTTATAGAGCTGTGTGAGTCCTCCACTATTCTCCCCTGTGAGTGTTTCCTGCGTACCAACAGTCCTCAGCGTTCACAGTATTGGACTTGGCAATTAAAGTGGTTCTGTTTCGTTTTCAGAAAAGAGGAAGTCGTTTCCGCCGTCGAAAAACTGAAAGTGTCCCATGCCGTGCAACGATCGAATCGAATGGACGGTGAAATGACAATTCAATCCCAGTATGATTAGGGATAGACTCGAGAGCCTGCTCATTTGTATTCGTCTCCTAACAGCCACAATCAGGGCAATGAGTGCTGTTACCGGACTTTCAATGCCATAATCTGTAAAAGTGACAAATTGGCCCTCATAGTCGTTGGTGCTGTTTTCCTAGGGCCCGGACTGACGTTTTTGAGAGGGTATTCCTGCTCTGGCCCGGCCTGTGGAAGATAATGACTGCCATATTACATCAACACGTGGCCATGCCATCTGCTGAACCACTTACTCATCCCATGATGCAAAGCGCCTCTTCCCACCAACGCTTGTTGTCCTGCAGTTCCATCTAGACCGGTTAGGGTATCATTAGCCTTTTACCAACACAAAGTATGTTCAATGCGTAGGTTGTGAATTGCTTTATATTTCCGCGTATTGTGTGAGGTGGTCACTGCACGAATACAGGATTTGCAAAAGCCCGATAATCAGCGGTTATATATTGTACTAAAACGTCTTGTTAAATCCAGCCCTTCATCAGAAAGGGAACATTAGGCATGCATATCAGTCAAGTATTAGATTAGCATGTTCCTTGTATTAGGTCCCTTTAGTATCGCCCACAGTCAATACAGTTCATGCAAGGTTTCTTCTTTACCGTTAGAATTTGATGTACAACCTGGAAACATGAGACAGGATTTGGACACGCTAGGGGCTGGCTATTAGCATAGCTAAGCGGGAGAATGTGTTCTATGGCATTTGGAAGTGACGTAAGGCTTCCATAAACACACCTGTATGTGCACAGTGGGGTGCATATCTCTGTGCATGTCAAGGCTAGGTTTAGGTTTCAATATTTGCAGGGTTTGGAAATGTATATACCCTGAGCATCCCCCACCCCGACCCCTGACCTCAACCAAACCTTAACCCTGCTTTTGTATTGTTTCATATTAAATGCATGTTCAAATCTTAGGGACTCATATCACATATCGTACGGTATCATTTGAGAAATGTGAGTGAGCTTATAACCACGCACGCACGCACGCACGCACGCACGCACGGCACTCGATGTGAACATCATCAGAGCAAGGAAGTGCAAAGTATGCAATATCACTGAAAACAAAAAATATGAATCAAACTTCATAAAATGTATTCAAAGTTGTGTTACGGTCGCGAGGAGAGGATCATGATTCGGTTTGCTCGACCACAGCGGTACTCTTTCACCTTGGCTGGGTATTATTTTTCTCCTGGCAAACGCACCCACCAACGTCAATCAGTATTTCAATTTAACTCAAACTCCAGATGTTGTGATTCCGATTTTATACGACAGCGCAGACACAATCCTAAAAAGTCAATGGGGAGTTTATATACATTGAGTCTGGGTCCCTAACAATGTTAAAGCAAATCCCAGAGGTTTAATGTGTGGGTTTTTATTGCGCACCACTCTGGATTGTCTGGTGTGGGTGGGCTTGGCTGTCCTACAATCTATCAGCTTCAAGCCACAGACTCCCACCTTGTCAGTTTACAAGTTGCAGCCCGCCAAGACAATTTGGTGGTCTTGGTGGTTTTTTTCTGTCTTGAAATCAAAGCAAAATGCTGTGAAATGCTGGTCATCGTTTTGCCAAGTCATCCAAAGAAAGCACTTGGGGGGCGGTCGCTCATTCTACCAGATGAATGTACGTCACCCAACCGTGGGTAACGTACCAAGTTTGCGCTCACCTTATCCATCTGGAACACATTGTGAGGACCCAATGCGTGTTGTCATGGCGATCGGCGCAACACGATTCCAGCGCGGTGACCTCGTCAGCCAAATCATCGTCGGTTGATGTTTTGAGAAAAACTGCTTATGTCACTCTGCCCGTGTTCAAATACCCTATTTCTCCACACTCAATGGACGAGTAGTAAATACAAGGGGCAAGTCATTTCTCTTTCGTAGAGCCGGGGGGGGGGGGGGGTCATTCTGCTGAGTGCAGTGTAATGTTGACGAAGAGGCCAGGCATTTATATTTAATGTGTTGAGTGTCTTCATTTATATGCACCACTATGGCTTTCACAGGACACTTTGAACCCCAATTTGTCCGATTTGTCAAAGTTCAGTGTATGAAACTTTGTGTCAGTGAGTGCCGTGTTGAACACAAATTGTAAATATATGTTAGACATCCTTTGTATTACAATTCTAATTATTCAAATTGTTGTGTGGATGATAGTGCATTTTTGCATTATAATTCAGTACATACACTATCAATAAACAGTATGTATGTGTATATATACACACATAAACCCACACACATCTACTCACTCACTGACACACATAAACCCACACACACACACACGCACGCAAACCATATTGCAACAGATTGTGTCATTAGGAGCACCAGTAGGCCGGTCTAATAATAAGGTCTGCGTGCTGGCTGCAGCTACATGGAGCAGGCCGGCGCTGAGGGTTAATTGGTGGGCAAGGATTTGGATGGAGAGATTTTGGGCGACCCACCAGTGAGCTCACTTCCCCTCGTCTTCACACGCGTACGCACGGCCGCTCCCCAGCTATGAGTCAGCCGACGGAGGGAGGGAGGAGAGAGAGAGAGAGAGAGAGAGAGAGAGAGAGGGAGGGAGGGAGGGAGGGAGGGAGGAGGGAGGGAGGAGGGAGGAGGGAGAGGGAGAGAGAGGGAGAGGGAGAGAGGGAGAGGAGAGAGAGAGAGAGAGAGAGAGAGAGAGAGAGAGAGAGAGAGAGAGAGAGAGAGAGAGAGAGAGAGAGAGAGGGAGGCAGAGGGTGAGAGGAAGTCGTTTTGCCCACACCGGGCTCATCTCCAATCTCCTGGGCTGCCAGCCCTGTGATTACAGGCAAAACAAATTAAAACAAAACAACTCAGCCTGGCTGTGTGTAGCTACCCACACACACACACTCACACACACACACACACACACACACACACACACACACACACACACACACACACACACACACACACGCACACACATTGATTTTGATTCTGGCGTCTTAATTGGCAGGGTTAAAAGAGTTAATAATAACGTGATGAGAAAGCAGGTCTCCATTCGTCACCACATAAACGTGCCTCCAACGTTTTAAAGGATTTTCCCTGAGCCATCGGATGCAGGTGCTGGGCGCAGATCAAAGAGGCCTGGAAGAGACCCTGCTTAGCTGAAGCACTCTGAGAGCGATGATTTACCCCGCCAGTCCTCCCACCGTTAAACACACACCCTGTACTTTGCCTATGGTTGACAACCTCCAGCTCTCTCTGCTGATACTGTAGAATCCTTCCCGAGCAATTAACACGAGCACCGGCTTCAACTGCTCCTTATTGAATACATTGGATTTGAGGGAGATGGGATTGGGATAATCGCCATCGTGACCTAAGATCTATGGTCTTGTATTTGCCGTGATTTGTTATGTCTCTCAGACTCTTTGCAAACACAAAGTGGTTTCAGGAACACACATGGTTCCAATGACGAGACCATGCTATGCGAAGGGCACTTGTTGAAGTCATCGGGGGGGAGAAAAAAAAATGGACAAAAATGTTAATGGAATGTAGGCCTACCCATTGGACCAGAATGGGATTCTTTTGGTTGCAATAGGAGCTCCTCCCTCCATGGCCGTAACCCATCCACTATGTTGGGTGACCGGTGTCAGTCACGTTCGACGGTTGATCCTCTCCTCTCTGCTTTCAGGAATACAAATCACTGGAACCCACCAGACGAGCAGGTCCAAGCCGAGCGGGTGAACCGCCGACTGGAGGGAAGCCGTCCAACACAGCCGCTCACCATGGAGCCTCAGCCATTGCCACGGCAGCACAATGTTGTACAGGTTCATTTCGAATGTGATTGGCTCGGAGATATAATCGCACAACAACGTAGGAGAGGCAAAATGGGAAAAGAGAAAGAGAGAGTTGGGATGAAGAGGGATTTGGAGTGGCAACTTTTATACGTGTATATATATATATATATAGTCTATACTGTATATATATATATATATATATGAAGTTACATTTTCTTTTGGGTAACAACAGCTCTTGCCAATACAGATGCGAGAGGACCAAAGAACAAACAATAAATAAAAAAATACTGATTTAGGCTGAAAGCAAACTAATACAAACTAGTCAGAAATACAAACTAAAATCGGTATAATACCCAGCCATCCTCCCACCTGATTGCATCTCACCCCAATCCCAAACACACACACACACACACACACACACACACACACACTGGAAAGAATGAATACAAAATGTTAATATAACTAATGGTTACCACCCATAACTAAAAGTTATAAAAAAAGTTATAAGCTGCCGTTTATAGAAGAAATTCAGCTTTCAACAAGGTTGTCTTCCCACTCTAAATATCAATGCTAAAGGTCAGATTCTTGTGTGGCAGACACATGCACAAACACAACTTAACAAACAGTTAAACTTGTAACAGATAATTTGCAAGATCCTAGATTTTAAGGAGGCTTTGATTGTCAGCCAAGTGTCATGGAACAACATGACGTGCTTTGTGTCATGTGAGAGTAATGTGCTTTGGTACAGGTGACGCAAATTCCCCTTGAATGTTTTAGCACACAAAGTATTGCTGGGAAGTGGGGTGTTGTGAATCACCGTTCATCTGTTAAGAGTATTAATAATGCTTTGTGAGCCTTTGTTTTCCCTGAATTTACAAACCACAAGATTAGATCATTACTCCTCAACGGCCAGTCAAACCCCAGAAAATCCCGTTCATGCAACAAAAAAAAACTTCTGCGTTGCGTTGTGTTGTGATATGCTATTTTAAGTTTCTTATGTTAAACTTCTGCGTTGCGTTGTGTTGTGATATGCTATTTTAAGTTTCTTATGCTAAACTTCTGCGTTGCGTTGTGTTGTGATATGCTATTTTAAGTTTCTTATGTTAAACTTCTGCGTTGCGTTGTGTTGTGATATGCTATTTTAAGTTTCTTATGTTAAACTTCTGCGTTGCGTTGTGTTGTGATATGCTATTTTAAGTTTCTTATGTTAAACTTCTGCGTTGCGTTGTGTTGTGATATGCTATTTTAAGTTTCTTATGTTAAACTTCTGCATTGCGTTGTGTTGTGATATGCTATTTTAAGTTTCTTATGCTAAACTTCTGCATTGCGTTGTGTTGTGATATGCTATTGGAAGTTTTTTATGTTATTCTTCTGTGTTGCGTTATGTTCTATTATGCTATTGGAAGTTTTTTATGTTATCCTCTGCGTTGCGTTGTGTTGTGATATGCTATTTGAAGTTTGTTGTTATTCTTCTGTGTTGCGTTGTGTTGTGATATGCTATTTGAAGTTTGTTCTGTTATTCTTCTGTGTTGCGTTATGTTCTATTTTGCTATTTTGAAGTTTGTTATGTTAACTTATGTGTTGCGTTATGTTGTGATATGCTATTTGAAGTTTGTTATGTTCAACTTCTGTGTTGCGTTATGTTCTGTTTTGCTATTTGAAAATCTTTCACTGGCATTTATTCATTTACAACTAGCAGCCTCCCTGAAAACTCTAGGATCTTCTACTTTGTGAGTTAAGATGTCACCATGGGACACAAGAGCAGTTGAGAATGTTCATTGATTAACACCCAATAAATCCCAAATGACTTTCATACTTGCTGTTCCACGACTGAGGCTCTCATTCTTGTCTGTCTCGCAGTGGACGAGTCAAAAGAGTATTTACAGCAATCGTTCAATTGAAACACTAACAAACAACAACAAGTTAACTAGGGTTGTAACTCGGTGTTCCAAATGTTCCTCATTTCCCTGGAATGAGATTAGATCTCCCATGCCAGTCTTTCTTGTTCTTGGTCAAAGTTCTAGAGGGCTCCACTCCTCGCATGCTTGGCAACCTTCTGAAATGTGGCTTTATTTTCTTTGCGTGTTTACGCCAAGGGCCCATTCTTGACTTCTGTGTGTCAAGAGTCCACCGTGTCCATCTGTCAGTCTGGCCATAAATAACGCTTTTCCTTATTATATTTTCACTGCCAAAACTGCTTCCCCCCCCCCCCTCCTCACAACAGGCTCACAACGTTGCAAAAATGATTGCATTGCACAAATGAAAACTCCCAGCACCTGGGTGCTTCAAATACACTCACAGCAGTCTCCAACTAACGGCGTTCTTCCGCATGAAGACATGCCCTTATGCAGGGGTTCACACGTCACACGTGCGGCCTGACAGACGGCGAGGAGAATAGTTGGAGGGTGGATCCAGCTCTCTGTCAGGGGCCTTCTGAAGCTAAGAACACTGTCCCTCCATCGGACACAGGGACAGGAGAGAATCCTCCACACTCGCGGACAAGGCCCACGAAGAGCAGGCAGCGCACACCAACTCATTAGCGCATTTAGAGAACCGGACCCTTCGGCTTTGTTCCCCTGTCACGGCTCTTAAACTGGCTGGAAATCCCCACCTCCCCCCACCCTTCCTAGACTGGGAGCTGTGTCTTCTGATGCCCCCCCCCCCCCCCCCGCCCACCCCTGTCCTCTTCCTCTTCATAGTGTGAGGGGTGGTGGGGGTAAGGGGGTGGAGGAGGAGGAGGAGGAGGAGGAGGAGGAGGAGGACGGAGCTAATGGTTGCCTTGTTCCAGGAGAGTCTCCGTGCTCAGCCGGGGATGAGTGGATTATATGCTTGGTTTGACTCAGGTGAAGCCTCCCCTGTGCGGCCGCTGAGTGAATGTTTCACCGGGGGGAGCCTTTTCGGAAGGGAGTAGACACAAAGATGACACAGACACACAAACACGCACACACACACTCCCACGCACTTCTGAGAAGAAGGGCCAGCCGGAGGTGAAGCGCGACTGGGGGGGTAGTTGGGGGGGGGGGGGTAAATAGAGGACACAAAGCGGTGGGGTGGGGGATGTGTGGGGGTGGTCGACGTGGATCATTTCACCGAGAGAGCGATTGAGGTTCGTGTTTTGACGGGCGGCGACGCGGTGCGTGCGTGCGTGCGTGTGGAAGGAGCTGGTGTGATGGGAGTGCAACTGTGTGCCGTCCACGCTCACCTGCGCATGCAGAGGCTTCACACGGCGAGCGTTCCTCACGACGGAGAGTGATGCTCTGTGTGCCGTGTACTTACTAACTGCCCTGGGGCTCACTAACTGCCCTCCGATGTGTGAAGTTGACAGTCCCACATCCTGATGGGTTGGTGTTGATCCATGATGTGTTCTGATCTTGTTTCCTCTTTCTGTGCACATTCAACAACGTGAAGTCGTTGATCCGGTTGAGGAGCTGGAGCAGGTTCATTTAGCACAACGTATGCTTGCATGTGTTTGTTTTTTTTGCCCCCATCCATAGTACAGTTAACATGTTGATTGCCCTGTACAGCACCGTGACCTGTAGCACAGGAAGGGGACTGTACGGCTGCGTGACATTACTTGTAAAGCTGCGCCGACTGGAATGCAATAAGGACTCCTACACGCAAACACAAATCCCTTTCAAAGGCATGACGAAATAACCAAGCGCTCCAAAGAGCCGGGGCTCCAGCTAAAGTAATTTGTAGTGCGGAGGGCATTACGGAGAACAAACCCCATCACAGTGCTTGGATTGAACATCTCTGGGTTAATGAGAG
Organism: Lota lota; assembly: GCA_026745465.1. Lineage (NCBI taxonomy): Eukaryota > Metazoa > Chordata > Actinopteri > Gadiformes > Lotidae > Lota > Lota lota. The sequence goes on from JACYXH010000370.1 coordinate 245,006, forward strand.
GTAACTCTCAACGTAATTCGGTTACAGGAGGGGGAGGGGAGGGAGGGGAGGGGAGGGGAGGGGAGGGGAGGGGAGGGGAGGGGAGGGGGAGGGGAGGGGAGGGGAGGGGAGGGGAGGGGAGGGCTTCCATGAGCAGACATTTGTCTCTGCATCCATACAGTCTTTTGACCCTTTCTCGCTTTTCTTTGACTGTCAAATAAATCCTCCTGTGTGGCTGTTTTATAAAATTCCTCCACCTTTCTGCCAAGCAGCTCTCTCTCATTAAGCACATAAAGAAGGGGGAAAAAAAGGGATGTTTAGTGTAAGCCCAGGGCCTCGGCCTGTGTTGTGGGAAGGAGCTGCAGCAGTTCACATAGGGAGGTCTCACCCAGGGCGAGAGCCATACACACCGCACACTCTCTCTCTCACATACATGCACACACACACACACACACACACACACACACACACATACATAAACAGACACACATTCATCCACACGCACACACAATCATTACAATGAGCAAAACAGAATATATTCAAATCGAACTCGCCTCAATAGAGACACTAAGCAAGAACGAGAGAGACAGAGAGAGAGAAAGAGAGCAACAGAGCTGCTATAGCAGAGAGCTATGTTTGCTTTCATCGTATGTTTCCCATCCCAATAAAACCCTTTGAACAAAATTTCCAGAAAAGAGAGAGTAACGTGGGAGAAAGAGAGGGAAAGGGAAAAAAGAGAGAAAGAGAGAGAGAGGGAAATGGGAAGAGAGAAGTAGAAAGGGGGGGAATAAATAAATGACAGAGAAATAAATGATTACATATATATATAGAGAGAGAGAAATAAATGATTATATATATATAGAGAGAGAGAAAGAGAGACAGAGAGAGAGAGAGACAGAGACAGAGACAGAGACAGAGACAGAGACAGAGGAAGACAGAGACAGAGAGAGAGAGAGGAAGACAGAGACAGAGAGACAGAGAGAGAGACAGAGACAGAGAGAGAGACAGAGAAGTAGCCCAAGGAGACACTGGTCTTGTCTGGTTTCCCGGCCTCCTGTGTTGGAGCATGAAAAGAAGCAGGTCGTTTACACCGACGTGACAACGCCACCAGGGCCACGCCAGCACCTGGATGTTATTTGGGCTAATGGACTAGGGGCTTACTCAATAGCAATCAACATGGGGGGGCTGGTTGCTTTGCTTCAGCCGGCGCCTCCCTCCAACAGCACTTTTATTTTTGTCAATCTTTTTTTTTCATTTACACCCCCCCCCTTCCTTTATCTTTCCTTTTTACTCTACCGCTTCCTTCTTCCCAACCTCTCTCTCTCTCTCTCTCTCTCTCTCTCTCTCTCTCTCTCTCTCTCTCTCTCTCTCTCTCTCTCTCTCTCTCTCTCTCTCTCTCTCTCTCTCTCTCTCTCTCTCTCTCTCTCTCTCTCTCTCTCTCTCTCTCGTCTTCATTCTGCGTGTTTATTTTATGTTTCCAAGAGCCCCAAGGTTGGAGTGTTATGACAGAGGGCCTCCACTCCCCCGGATGTGTGCAGTCATTGCTTGTGTCATGCCCTTATGAGGTATGGGGGCCCTCGCTGCACTGGCCTGGCCCCGCCCGGCCCCTGGCCCGGCCCGGCCCTTCCCAGGCAGAGTGAGGCCCCGTGAAGGAGGGGCTCCTGCAGAGGGGCCCCTGGCTCTTGCCCGCGAACGCTGCCCCGTCCTGCCCTGCTTCGCGCCAATGGAAAGCGCCCGCACTCCCAGACAGTGTACTCACAGGGCCAACATGCACGGACAAACGCACAGTCGCACACACGGTCACACAAAAGGGTTTGAAACAGCACATGCACAAACATGCATGCACTCAGCCACACCCAGACATACACACACACACACACACACACGCAGGCGTCCACGATTGCAAAGGCACATACACATGCACGCACCCACACACATGCACGCACACAGGCACACGCACGCACACACACAGGCATGCACGATTGCAAACACACCCACATACACATGCACACACCCACACACATGTACGCACGCACACACACACACACACACTTACACTCAAACATAGACAAGGGATGCATAGACTGGACATATGGATTTCTCTCTCTCTCCTCCCTCCCCTCCCCCCCCCCCCCCCCCCCCCCCCCCCCCGTCTTGACTCTCACCCTGTTCACACAGACGGTTGAAAACGCTGACATGGGACTTCCTGCCGCGGGTCCATTCCCCACCCCCCCCCCCCCCCGCCTCTCCAGCGCTTACCTCATCCATACACGTCGGACGACTGCTCAGTGTTGTTTGCCATCCATCATGCATGCTCCTGCAGGGCTCTGGAACCCCCTATAGCGCTCTGAAGTAAGAGGAGCTCCGGTCGCAACGCCGCCTTGCGCCGCTAGCCTTCCCTGCAGACTCATTTATCCTCCCCTCGGTTTAGTTTCAACAAAAGTCACCAGGCTCTCTCATTGCCCCCCCCCCCCCGTCCTTTAGCGGCGATGACAAACACATTTTTACGTTCGGCGGGAACTCTGCGTTGTTTGTCATTTCGTGTCAGTATCTCCTGGTGGCGAGGCCGCACCAACGAGAGCAGCGGGACCATGGGGGGTGGGGGGGGTGGGGGGGGGGGGGGGGGGCAGGGGGTGGTTGAGGGTGGATGAGAGGGGGGTTGGGGTGGCAGTGTCCATAGATGAGTAACTCTATGGTCTGTGCACACACATTTGTTTTGGGGGGGGGGGGGGGGGGGGGATGGCAACTGGAAGTGGAATCAGACAACAGACGTTCTTTGAAATTTGCAGACAATGACAGGAACTGCAAGACCAAACCAAGTATGACACCGTAACACAAACATTTATCAGGGGAGAAAAGCTTTGGGTTGAAGACTCGAGTCTCCCTGTGAATGCAGAGGGTCTTTCCGCCTTCCATTCACCCATCTGCTCTGCCTGCTTACCAGCACTTGGATGTATACGTAGGACTAACAAGCAAACACAGAATTAGCTGAAACGTTACAACGTCCTCCTTTTTCCATGGCTTCATTTGAGCCACAAAGCCTGCTTGAGGGCGCAGCCTAATATCGCCTGAACTCCAGGACCCACCGCAAGGCTCTCCGCGTCCCCCGGAGGGAAGGAAGGGCATGGACAGGACGACGGGCGCGGCTGGAAATGTGCGCAGTTACTCGGCTTCAGCTTGACAGCCTAAGTAACAACACCTTCGGCCAATCCCGGCTCCCGTAGGGCGTACGGGAGCCGGGATTGGCCGAAGGGACGTCCCAGCGGCCCCCAACGGGAAGCTGATAAGGTCCTGCCACACCTAATTATTTTCCATGTTCTCATCCTGGGGAGGGCATCACAATGGGCATGATTCATGGGGGTAATTCCGCTCGCTACTGACTTGGCTCCTGGCTGGGTTCGGGAAGAATGTGACCTCACAATGGTTCTCTTTCAGGCCCATCCCTGTCTGAGTTGCGCGGGGCCTTCTCCCTGAAGCTGTCCTCTGTGTACACCCCCCCCCCCCCCCCCCCCCCCACCCACCCGGTGGTGGCAGAGCTCTGGGGATGGAGGGGAAGGCAGCCTCAGCGCTGTCTCAGTTACCGAAGGGGAATAAAGTTTGATTTGCTTTTCAAAACATGGCGGCCCTCACTCCTTCTTATTAGGTATCCATGGATACCTGTTGTTGTTAGGTATTCACAGTGTATCCGTGGATACCTGTTGTTGTTAGGTATTCACAGTGTATCCGTGGATACCTGTTGTTGTTTTCTTTCGTACTCTTCAATGCTTTCAGTTCAATTTCAATTACATTGTATTTGCATAGCCCTTCATCACAGTTACATCTCAAAGGGCTTAACAGACCATATATTTGTTATATTTAGTTATATTTAGGTATTATTATTACGAGTTCCCCCATTCCTCTCTTTTACCTGCACCCCCCCCCCCCCCCCCCCCCCAGCCTAATAACTAAATGATATGCAGTAAGGAGTGGAACATAAAACAATCAACTCTGGCGCAACTCTGATTGCGCAAAGGTGGTGGTGGTGGTGGTGGTGGTGGTGGTGGTGGTGGTGGTGGTGGTGGTGGTGGTGGTGGGGGGGGGGGGGGGGGGGGGGGGGTGATGTCTGCTTCATGTTTGGCTATCGGTGGGCCAAAATGACTAAGGCCTACCGCAGGTCTCGATCTAGAGAAGATGTGAACAGGAACCACATGTTATCCAAAACAAATTCTTTGGAAATATGAAGCCTCCCCGGGCTTCCTCTTTGAGGCGCTCGACAAACCCTAATCATCCTGTGTAATTATTGAGCTGTATTATTCCATTTGAAGCTCCGTTCTTTCTGGTTGCGTTCCATCTGCCACAGACACCATGGCTCTACTCGTTATCTACCGTCAGTGGTGAAGCATCAACTATCTTGTGGGTCCGATGGAGCCACATTCAGTCCATAAATGGCGGGACATACAAACGATATTGTCAAACTTGACGGCAATGCGCATAAAAACAACGCTAATAAAACACCATAGAAATTCAATAAATGTACCTTTTACATTTGGAAAATATAATAAATTATCACCAACGTCCCGAGCTACCACTGTGTAGCCTGCAATTACTGTAGGCTGACATTAAAAGGGGAACTTCTCCCTTTAATGTTAAGCTCTTGTCTGACTGAGCGCCAAACAAAGCAAATTGACGAGCGATGGGTTTCGCACTCAGCGGGTCATCGGGGTCGGCGCCGAGGGAAACGGTAACCCACTAATACGGAGTTTGGGTAATTTCTACAGCGCATCAGGCATGACCTGACCTATCAGGCCCCAGCGTACCCCTTCTTGGACGCCGTCTGTAGACCTCAGAAATGTCTTTCCCCTACGAGAACGGTTCTGCGGAAAAAAACATTATATAGAATAATATAACTCAGTGGTCCAATAAATCTCTCTTTTATTCAAGCAAGCCATCAGGACCCCTGCCCTGTTCAACCCCGCTTCAGTGAAGTAAAAAAATAAATAAATCCAAAGTGACTTTACAGCCCTACACCACCATCATCATCATCATCATCATCATCATCATCATCATCCTTGAGAATTCTGGCACTCGCCCTGGCACGCCATGCGCTTGCATGGAGCTTTCACGCCACCCATGAAAAGGGCGTCGACACGTTCATACTGGTAAGCAGTGCTGGTTCCGACGCCACTCTCCCATCCCCGGGGCGGCCTCCCCTTCCTCCTCTCCCAGGAGGGGCGAGCGTGCCGTGATGTCACCCCTCCGCGGGCCCGTCCCGGGGCCGCTGAACGCGAGGCAGACGTTACTCAGAGCGAGAGCGGAGTCTATCTGCGCTCTGCCCCCCGAAGCCGGTGGTTGTTAGCGAGCGTGAGCGGCTGCCAGCGCGGCCTCATTGTCTGTTGACTCTGCTGTAAGCAAGATCAACACAATGCACATCAGATGGTAAGGGGCCGCCGAGCCATCCGCGGGATTTGGCTCTGTCAACTCCCCACCACCACCTCCACCTCCGCCCCCTCTCCCTGTCACTCTCTCTCTAACAGCATCCCCCCACCACCACCACCACCACCAACCCCCCCCCCCCCACCACCACCACCACCACCACCAACCCCCCCCCCCCCCCCCACCACCACCACCACCACCACCACCAACCCCCCCCCCCCCCCCCCCCCCGCTTCAACTCCACCGTCTCACCACGGCGCTCCGAGTGTGGTTAGTCATAATAGAGCTTCATCTGGTCATCAATCTTTATGCAGGCACACCCCCCCTCCCCCACCCCACACACACCCCCCCCACACACACCCACCCACCCCCTGTGTGTGTGTGTGAGCAGCGCAGGATTGCGTCTTGTGTTGCAGTTAAAAGCATTGGCACTGCTCTACCAGCGCCAGTGATAAATTGATTGCGCTATGTGAAGCTGGATCCATCGTTGGCTGTTTGTCATTGTGCATTAGCAGAAATATGAAGGGATTCCTACGCTCTGACTCACAGGCCCCCCGCTCATTTCTTTTTAGGGGGGGCCCAAGGAAAGGGGTGTATGGGTGGGGGGAGGGGGCGTTGGGGTGTTGGGGGGGCGATGAAGGGGGTTTCCAAAAAATGCTCTGAATTTCAATTGAACTTGTTGACGAACGGTTGCCTGGAAACAGAAATTGCATCGCCATTTACAGAAGTTTCCGATATTTTTCCGTGGCTCTCCAGGGGATTCAAAGGGCAAAGGCAATTTGGAGAAAATAATGTGTTGGCAGTTAAAAGAAATAGACTGTTGATGAGCTAGTAAAAGAAGGGTTCTTTTGGGCCCTTATTTAAATAAACATACTCTGTGGTGGGGTTCTCTTTTCGTCTACAGCAGGACCAAAGCAGCACATTAACTTCATTTGATATCAAAGGCGACATGCATGCTTCCAACTAGGTCTCTCTAGAACGGCATGTGGACTACATGTGAAAGGTCCTCTGTATACGCTATTATAACAACATGATGCTTTCCTATGAATAACGCATGTTTTATCCTTTTGTGTTTTGGGCTTTATTGGACATTTCACAAGGAAGTGAGTCATGAACTGTAGGCTTACTTCAAATACAGTGAGACAGTCATCTGGCCTCCTGCTTATCAGCCTCGGCCATGTTGACACGTTCCCCTCGGGGTGCGATGATGTCATCGACCCAATAATAGCACAGAAATGGGGGGTTTTCTTTTTTTTCTTCAGACCCATGAGAAAGTGCACTCACTTCTCGTTCTGTTGATGCAGATGAGGTTGAATTCAAGACAAAGCCGTCTGACATTTCTATTTTATGGGATGTCTAGACAAAAAGACAAAACACTTCACTAGGGACCCAGAAGCTGTGGCTAGGGGCCACGCCTCGACCGGCCTGTAGACCCTGCTGGAGTGAGAATCCCCTCATGGGACGTCCCGCACAGCGCTGGGGGGGGACGGGGGGGGGGGGGGACGGACGGACCTACAGACACCTCGCAGGCTGTGTGTCAGATGTTAATGCGTAACATAAAATATAAAACATACGGTTTAAAACACAGGAGGTGGAGTCATCCATTTAGTCTCTCTAGTGGAGGAAAACAAAAACTAAATGTTTGCCGCCATGAAATGTTTATATTAGTGGCTTTTATAAGTTGTTCCTTGTATACGTAAGTGTTTACGGTGTCATAAAAATAAATAAAGCAAGGAACAGCAACAACACAAAATCACGGTGTGATGTGTGCACAATTTGGATGCACACCCATATGTGTGCAGACCGGGTGAAGTCACTGGGGACCTAATGGAGACTTAACGGCCTGAAGGAGCAGAGGAACAAGTTGTGAAATCGTTTAACTGAAATAAAAAATAAAAGCTGGTGACTTATTATTTTGCAAATAAAACTTTCAATTCCACTTAGGATTGACAGCATTTCATCATGGGAAAGTTGTCCTCATTGAATCCTCAATGAACTTTGGATGGTGACTCTAAATGAAAGAGCAGACAAAATAAGCACAGCTGTAAAAAAAAACAAATTCGTTTTAATGTTCTGTTCATAGCTGTAAAAACACTCAACTAAAACAAACATGTTTATATATTCTGTTCAAAGTAATGAATGGAATTCGTTACTGAATATATAAACATGTTTGTTCATGCATGTCTTTAAAAAGCAATGTGGCATTTCTATTTCTATTTTGTGTGATTTCAAATACCAGTATGTGGCACTTCAAATATGTAAATTTCTATGCAATATTTGAGTTTAAGCAAAAAACAGCTTTCCATTTGTACAGATACATTTAGAAATTCTGTGAAAAATACCAAGAAAACACCAAAATGGGATCATAGGAACTCAGTGATTAAAGGACAGAGGTGTTATAAGTCCATGACATTTTGTGATTCATAAATGCCGTAAGGTCTATGCCATAACTTCCCCTTCTGCTTCCCCTATTTCCTGCATTTGGTGGATGACTCTACAGGCCAGTAATTCCTGTGCTCTACAATGTTACTCCACATTTTGCCGCGGATAAACAAACAAGTAAAGGTTAATGTCATCATGTGAACCAAATATGAGAAGCATGTCTTTTTGGTGCTGTGGAGTCCCATTGTTCTCTTTTATTTCAATTTTTCCAGGGACGTTTTTTTTTTTGGTCGCCAGTGGATAAGATATCAAGTAAAAAAGACGTTTTCTTTACTCGCCCCACTTCCTGCTGTGTTCTTTTTTTTTGATTTAGTGCTGAAGACCCCTAGACATTTAACTGTTTCATCCAGTTCAACTTGACCCCTGGGAGCTAATGAATTCACTTCATTTCGCACTTAGATTGTGTTTAATGTTGGCCTAATCTCGAGGAAGCACATTGGCCTGACCCTCCCTGGCCAGCACGCCAGCAATCATTCAAAGACCTTTCTTGATTAAAAAGACCAAATTAAACCAAAGCCCTGGCACTATAAATACGAACAATACACTCAAAGTGTGAGCAGGAAGAAGGGGCCCTCCTTTAGCCTCCACTGTAGCCGCTGATGATGGATACGATCGCCGGCCCCATTCAAACTGCAAATTTTACACATGATTGAGGCTCTATTGGATGTAATGAAATGGCCTTTCCTGAATATTGCACTTGAGTGGCTGCAAAAATACTAGCACAATAGCTGCCATTATAGTTTTAGGCAGCGGGGCCATTTTTCTTTGTACTGGGGTCCAGGGTAGTGTTATTACCTCAGGGCCCCGGAGTGACCCCGGGGGCCTTGGTTTACTTGCTGTTATGGACGTGGCTGTTATGTCCACCGGGAGCCATTAGCAGAGTGTTAATTGACCACCGCGATCACTCAACAGATTTATGGAAACATGGAGGGGTCTTAGGAGACTTCCAGGGGAGAGAAGGCCTGCGCTTGGATCTGTGTGGTGAGGACGGTGGTGGTGGTGGTGGTGGTTTACGACTGGAAACATTTCTTAGCTCACTACAGGACAGGTTCATAGAAGCTGCTCCCTGACACACAAACACACACACACACATACACATACAGTACATGCACGCACACATACACATGCACACAAACGTATATACACACACACACACACCACCCCAGCAGGGGTTATTCTCCCAGCAATTTAAAGAGAAACCATGGGGATTAACCTCGCGTGCTTGTTGTGGTGTGTAGAGGAGAGAACTGAAATCTGCCATTTTATTTCTGTGTTGTCGGGTGACCTAGTTCGTGTTTCTTTCCTCATACAGATGTGTATGGATTTGCATGGGGGGGGGGGGGGGGGGGGGGGGGGGGTGGGGGGGAGCTGTCTGGCATCCAGACTAGGCTGTGGTTAGCAGGATCCATCTGGTCCGCTTACATCAGCTTTGTTATCTGGCGCTGCAGGCATTGTAGAAAGTCATGACAATCGCATACACTCCTATACTGGTAAACAATGCAGAGGGAGTGTAAAGTACAACCGTGGGTGTAATATGGGAATGCCTTACAGGTCTTCGCTGTCGGCAAAGCCTTTATTGTTGTTGTTGTTGCTTGTCGTCGTTTGCTGTATGTTCTGTGACACAGTGTGTCAGTATGTGGACGCATTAGCTCATACCCATCTGTGTCGGGCCCCTGCATCTGCACACTCTTAATTCTTTATAATCCCTCTCTGTGGGCTTGTCCCCTTGCCAACACACTGTCTACGGTATCATTCAACGCTATGCAAGGAAAACACGGACCAGACAGTATGGCAGCGGCGGCTTTCATTTGAAATAAACATAAACGGACATTGGCATTCGAGTCATGAGGATCCTCCCGCGCACTCAGGTAAGAGATCTTTTAATGGTCGCTTCACCCTTTGCCTCCCTCCCTGGCATCCAGAGTCAGTCGACCCTTCATTAGTGTCCGAGGATGCGTGGTGAGCCGTGTTTACCCGTTCCCGATGCACTGTGCAATCAGGTGGAATGGAACGGCCATGCACGCCAATCGCTTGAGCAGTGCAAGTGGTCAAGGAACGTGCTCTCACCGTTTATTGTGAAGCAGAAGCAAGTAATTGCCGTGCGGCAGCCTATCGCTTTGCAGCGATTAAGTGTGTGACGCGCATTTTATGAAATGCATTCCCTTCTCGTAAGACTTTGACACGCCTGTTTTTGTTCTGTGGAGCCCCGGTGCCTTGCATTCACTGAACACAGAACCACTGCACTAATGGCCTTGTGTTACACACTGCTGACTCCACTGGAGGTGGTGAATGTGCCGGCTCCCATCGAGCCTTTATGATCCATTAACTCCTAGGCATTAGAACCGCGAGGGCGCCCTGCTTGCCAACTGGCACGCAACATCATGCGTGTAACATACACAGCCTCGGCCGGGGAAGACGCCCCCCCCCCCCCCCCCCCTTGCTGATCACACACATGTTGTTACCTCATGCTGGGTGGGTACTGACGGTGCCGTGGTGTGGAGTAAGTCTCATGACATGGAGGTGAACGGGTGTATGCAGTGCATGAGACTCTGGGCTGGCTGTGGACGGGCCTGGGAAGAGGGAGGTGCCTGCAGAGTGGTTGGATGGTTTGGGTGGAGACAGCAACATTTACTGTAGAATACTGCAGACACAAGTATGCGCGGACCCCACCCTAGGGCAAGTGATCAAGCCCTCTGTCCTCTCTGCGTCTCTATCACGCAGACAGAGATTGATACCCGGCATCGGATTCCTGGGGATTTCTCTGGTGAAAGAGACTCCCGTTTTTTCAAACGTTTGGAGAGAAAAAGAGACAGTCCCACTTAACTGTTTTCTTGCTTTATTCATGTTGGCTGGCAAAGCTCAGAGGTATCTGGGAATGAACGCACTGCCGTCGCTCAAAGCTCCTCTATCGTGTGGTATTTATCGATGAATGGCAAGAATGTCTGCGAATGAAATGGAATGAAATTGTACAGACGTTTTATTTTGCGGTCAAACAGCAACAAGTCTGCTGTAGTTGTTTTACTCCACACTGCAGTTGCATTTTTTCCCACAGCATTTCTATTGTTCGGTGGATGAATAATTGAGTCATATTTCATGCCTGAGGCATGGCGGGTGAGTAATTGTGAAGAGTAAATGAACGCCACCACAGAATTCATCATACAAATGATGAAATGAGCATCATTACTCCTCAATGGTTTACAGTTGTCGTTGTAATTGGTTATTGTCTCATTTTCAGGCTGGATTTAAGTAGTCGGCCTAATCCTGGTCCTGCATGTAATCCTAGTGAATGTAATCTGTTTTTCCCAGGCACTAGCAGTGCCTCCTCCAGTATGAATCAGACCTGTCATACAGTCTGTCCCCACCCATGATATGTACTCAGTCAGTCAAATCAGACGACAAAACAATGCAAGTCATTCCCAAGAGGAGGCTGAAAATATTCCCACACAGAGTGCACATGTACACGGCAATCAGTTGATGTCAAACGTATGTTACTTTTGCAAGGCAGCTATCACTTTCATTAAGTGAAATTCTAAAGAATTAAAAAAAAAAGTAAATTGCTCGGTAGAGGAAAAGGCAAGACAATCTGTGGTGGCCACATCAGTAAAAGTGACAGCTTTGAATCTGCATGCCATCTTTGAGAAGACAGCTCCAATATACATAGTTTCTTCTTGACCCAGAATGCACAACTTTCCCTGAAGACTGAGATAAAGACACACAGAGAGACAGAGAGAGAGAGAGAGAGAGAGACAGAGAGAGACAGACAGACAGACAGACAGACAGAGAGAGAGGGGTGGAGTGGGCATGAGCACCCTAATGAAAGAGAGGACAGAAAGGACAATGGTTCAAAGCCTCAGACTATGTATTTGATCCATTGTCCCTCCTGGTCTTAGGAGACCACCACCAACAAGGAGTCATCTTACTCCGGTTCAAAAGCCTCTGTCCAGCTAAGATGCCCTGGGAGATTAAGTTCAGGTGGAGCGGCAGAGGTTGGAGGAGGCTTGCGGTGGTTGGGGTGGTGGCAGGTGGGGGGGGGGGGGGGGGGGGGTGAAGCCATTCATGTATTGTTTGGGGGCTCTTTGAGCGAGCACAGACCACAGTTAAGCGAAACTGTACCTCTTAAAATGGGTGCATTTAGTAGCCGTGCTCTTGTGTTGCGGCTGTATTTCTCCCTTTGTACTGTACTCTCTCTAGAGGTTTCCATTGTGCTACACTGTTTGGTCGAACGGCCTCCAAACTGTCTTGAATGATCCTGTGTCGAAGTTTTCTTTTCTCCATTATTTCACTGAGGCTCACCTGAGTGTGAGCTCGCCTGTTACTTCTTTGGTTTTAGATCAGGATAGCTCATTTCAACTTTTACAGTTCTCCCTCTTGGGTAATTAGCGTGCGTGTGGCAGTGACGCAATGGATGGGAGTGGATCTTGAGAAACACGCCAGTGAAAACCAAAAGAGAAAACATCTTGCCGCCTCACCACCACCACCACAACAGAATGAGAATTAGAGGAAGTGAATAAAACAATGCTGTGATTTACGGACAATAACAACATTGTCAGGCCGCGCATCACGGTTTCACACCCATGGATTCCTGGCGACGTTGTAATAATGGTTTGGGTTTGTGCAACTTTCTCATCCCAGTACACAAATGAGTGGGAAACATTTTTCAGCCCCAAAAAAAAACGTAGGACTGCACAAGATGGAAAGAGAGTTTGCGGTTCATGACAAAAGCATCCAATACTTCTTGTGTGGAAGAATTATTGATGAAATGAAATGCAACTTGCTACGCTGACCGTCAGAGTTGCATCTTCTGTCCACGATATCTCGTGTCTATTATATATTTCCAAATGAATGAATGTGAATAAATACAACATTTAGGATTTTCCTATTGTTCTGTCAGTGTGCTCTCATATGCAGCGCGAGCTTCAGCTCACACACACACACACACACACACACACACACACACACACACACACACACACACGTTAAACTAAAACAGTGTTAAAAGCTACGTTGGTATCAGCACATTCACTTCACCCGGCGCTGCCCCCCCCCTCACAGTGTGCTGAATGGGTCCGGGTTAGAGATCCGGCCTTGGGGAGGATGTTTGGGGTGTGGAGGTGGAAGGGCTGATGGGGGGGGGGGGGCGGGGATTGACTGTGCTAATACTGCGTCAACAGAGTGTCGACACTGCAGATCTCAGCCCAGCCGCCGGTTGAGCTCCAGGGCTGAACACTGACCCTGCAGACTCATAAAGAGACCATCACCCCAGGCACGAGCCACCGGGGGGGGGGGGGGGGGATGCACACCACTGGGAAAACCACCGGCACTGCCACTGCGATCGCTCCCCTGGCTAATTGAAATGACAGTTGAAGACCGGCGGGGGTGGCCGTGTTTTTTTGCCTCTTTGTTACACGGAGTGAGCGGACACAAAGATATGCTGTGGCCCCGGCCAGGGATGACATCGCTGCAGTGTGTATGGCTGTCTGGCCCCCGGATCTCTGGCCCGATACAATACGGACTTCCTGTCTGCAATCAGACCCCCTTCACTCCCGGCATTCCATCTGGGGATAGGGCGGGGCGGGGGGGGGGGGGGGGGGGGGGGGGGGGGGGGGGGGTGGGGTTTGATGGCACATTCACAAAGAGAGAGAGAGAGAGAGCAAGAGAGAGACAGAATGGGGTGAGGGAGAAAAAGAGAGAGAGAGAGAGACAGACCGAGAGACAGAGAGAGAGACAGACCGTGAGAGACAGAGAGAGAGACAGACCGTGAGAGAGAGAGAGAGAGAGAGACAGACAGAGACAGAATGGGGTGAGGGAGAAAAAGAGAGAGAGAGAGAGAGAGAGAGAGAGACAGACCAAGAGACAGAGAGAGAGACAGACCGTGAGAGACAGAGAGAGAGACAGACCGTGAGAGAGAGAGAGAGAGACAGACAGAGACAGAGAACGTGGGATAGAATCGGATGTCATATGTTAGCGTTGGGCCATGCCACAGACTCCTCCGACTCCTCCAGGACACAGCACAGCGCGTAAAGAGCAAACGCTGCAATCACACAGGCAACAAGTGGGGATGTTCCTCACCCTAACCACCCCCCCCCCCCCCCCCCCAGCTCCACCGCTGTCTCTTCTCCGTGTCCTGTGCGGTCATCCATCATTAAAGCTTTCTCCGCGGTAGGCAGACCAGTGATTTGCAGAAGTGTGAGCAGCTCTTTCTAATCCGTTTCCCCTCCTTGCTGGAACAGATGCTCTGGGACGGCCCTGGGGGCAAAGCTAGGCCTCACTGTCTACTCCTTCATGCCAGACTGAAGATATACCAGCACTCTGGTGTTATACTATGAGCATTAGATCTGTGGTTACCCATTGCATTGCAGTGGGTGAATGTTTTTTTTTTTTGCGCCGCGTTGCTGTGGTTAGCAGACACAAGAGACATTTCATGTGTGAGTTGTTGAATTAGTTGTAATTAGTTTACTCTAGCTGCTTGAATGTGATGTGAATGTGCACACAGAGAGGTTTGGATGGCAGCCTGAGAATGGATGTGTTATTGGTTATTAAACGGCACTTTGGCAATTTCCCTCTTAGTGTTTTTTCAGATAGATAATCGCATTGCAGTAATGGAATTTATGACTTGACAACACGCCGTTTGTTTGGGAGAAGATTTGTGCAGTTTTTAAGATTTATTACCAGAAGGTTATATATTTGATGCCCATTACTTGGGAAACTAAGATAATAAACACTGAAATTAAAAAAGTTGCGAAGAAATGGGAGGTTTACAGTTTGCGTTTACAGAAGAAGAAAGAATGATTGATGGTACATTTTTGTATAACTGTACATGAATTTTGGTCATTCCTTTTTCGAAGGCATGGATGCAAAACGTATCCATGCACACAGTGACATTTGTAAACACTGATTAACGTCTTGTAATTGTATTAAAGCGTGACTCCCAAATTCCCCGACCTGTTTGACCACGTGGCCGCAGTGTAACAAACAAAATGCGAGGAGCTCTGCAGTTGCTATTTGAAGGAACAGGGTGCAAAGACGACATCTACGCTCTCCTGTTTCAACAGAGGTCAAGGTGAAAGGTCCCGCTTTGGCAACCCGAGTACTGAAACAATCTGCTGCTGTCTAGCGGGCCTTAATGGCCTTCGGAGGCCATGCACAGGAAGAGAACACCGTCACCCACTCCGACACCACCCGAGGACACACACTCTGTTCCGGAAGAAACCCCACCTCCAGTGTTTCATCCAAAATCCTAAACGACAAACTTAGAATCTTTTTTTAAACAGACACCCCTCCCCCCCCCCCCACCCCCCCCCCCCCCCCCCCCCCCCTGTCTTTCTTTTGTAGTCTGCCGTACTGTAATGCTTTGTCTCACAGCGTTAACTAACCCCTCGATTCAACGGCATGCAATAACATAGCGTGTCCTCTCCCTGTGTGTGTGTGTGTGTGTGTGTGTGTGTGCGCGTGTGTGCGTACGTGCGTGTGTGTGCGCGCGTGTGCGTCGAGGACAGCCGCACTCCAGACACAATAAGAGGACATCATCAGACGCGCGAGGAAACGAGGAGGGCATTTCCAGATCCGCAAAGGAACGCCACTGTTTATCATCGGGACCACTGATTGCGCTCAGCGGGCCATAAATACGGCCCGTTCTGAAAAGCCCTTTCCGACCCAGGAAATGAACCGCCATTGTGCTCCCGCTTGCTAATTGAGCAGCCATGGAAGCTCGGGTTTCGCTGCTCCATACTCCCACTCGGGGAAATGAAAAGGACCTCGCTGCCTTTCTCCGTCTTCACACAGACGTTTAACTGATGCAAAAGTGGGGGTAGGGTCTTCTAGGCTCTTCTAGGGGGGGGGGGGGGGGGGGGGGGTTGTTTGATCCCATTATGTTCTCAGGTCTTTGTCACTGCCTATTGTGGGTGCTGATTACCTGAGGTAGCACGCTCTCACGGGTGGGCCCCTCTGCGTGCCAACCTGCGTGCAGCGAGGAGTTGAACTTTATTAATGGTTCTCAGGTGGTGGGGGACAGAGAGAGAGACAGACAAAGAAAAGTGTGTGTGTGTGTGTGTGTGCTTGTGTGTGTGCGTGCGCTTGCCTTTGAGTGTGTTTCTAACACAATTATAATGATTGCTCACTGTCAAAATCACTACAAAATGTGACAACCCACTGCCTTTGATGGAGTACACATATGACAACATCTCAGTAGTATGCAATGACAAGATAAGCCATAAGACTTAGAACATCAGTATTATTGGCATAAGTATCCCTAACATTATTATTATTGGCATTAGTATTCGTAACATTAGTGTTATTGGCAGTAGTAATCGCAACATTCGTTTTCCCAGAGGAGACGTTTGGATTCTGCAGCGATAACTAAGAGAAAAATACTTTACTGCTCCATCAATATTGACTGTGTTCTTCTGAAGCATGCATGTTTTACAGCATACGTGAATATCCAACTCACCACACATTTTGTCCAGCTAAGAGGTGCTGTTGTTGTGAACGTTACGCCTCCTCGTGCAGGGGACTAGGGGAGCGATGTGGGCATTATTAGTAGTTCCATGAGCATGGTACCGGTGCGTGGTGCAGCATGACTTAGAAACAGCTGGGAAAGTGGTTACAGCATCCACACGAGGCTTCTTACACCATGCACAGCTGCCCGAAAGCGATCTGAATCGCGAGAAACACACACACACACACACACACACACACACACACACACACACACACACACACACACACACACAGATGAACACTCAACCAAACATGGAGGCATACAATCTATACCCCAGCCACCCACGCACACATACATGCTAACCACACACACACACACACACACACACCCAGACATGGAGGCACACACTCTTAACCCCTACCACCCATGCTAACACACATATACACGCTAACATAGACACACACACACACAAGTTCATACACATACACATGCAGACATGACCACCCACCCCTGCACACA
>JACYXH010000371.1:0-202500 GCA_026745465.1 Lota lota
CGGAGTGCGACGACCACAGCGACGAGGACAACTGCCCCGTGTGCTCCGAGTCGGAGTTCCAGTGCGACAGCCGCCAGTGCGTGGACGTCAGCCTGCGCTGCAACGGGGAGTTCAACTGCCAGGACCACTCGGACGAGAACAAGTGTGAAGGTCGGTGCATTTTTCCGCGAAGCGTACATTTGCTCGTTTTGGTACTTTATCGAAATTATTTAAAAAAAGATTTGTTACATCTATTCCTTTGTTTTAAAGTATTCCTATACTGCAACAAGGTGTACAAACCCTACACCAATTGGTGACATCACAAAAAGGGATCGTCCACCTAAATGTATGATGCTAGATTAACTCCTCAGTCTATCCGGTGGACAAATAGGCCCTTTTGAAACATGTGATGATGTCCCTTACGATTTATTCTTTCTGTATTCCACTATTGTGTGTATTCCCTGTCAAAATAGTAATAACAGCATAAATCCCAGGATATGCTTGATTGGGAATGCTGATTGCAAAGCATATTTATCAACCCCCCCCCCCCCCCCCCCATAAAAAGCTATGTTTAATTCCATAGAAACTGTAAGACTGTGGGGTCCAGTCGGTAACACCAGCGTCTCCCCTCTGTCCCCCCCAGTCCGCTGTCCCCCAGACCAGTTCAGCTGCACCAACGGCCAGTGCATCGGCAAGCACAAGAAATGCGACCACAACACAGACTGCACGGACAACTCTGACGAGATCGGCTGCTGTGAGTACCCATGCCCCCCCCCCCGTCCCCCCGTCCCTCCAAAGCACGCATCGATATGTTGAGTTGCACAGTGTTTCCGACTGTCTATGATGGATATTGTGTCCTTACGCGTTGTACACGTATGTGTAAATCCGAATTTTTCCGATCATCATATTCTAAGCCAGCATACACTTAAACCATTGTGACCGTTGTCAGTTTAAAACTTGTATCATATAACATGTCAAAACATATCAATTAGAGCTGGTAATCCTTAGGAAGATGCGTTCATCCGATGTAACTTAAAGTGGCACATTTTGTTACATGCCAAACAAGTAGGGTCTTCCTCAAGGATGCCCACAGGTAGGGATATACACCATGCAGACATATATATATCTTATTCACCATTCACTATAACTTGGTTCCCTACCCCCCCCCCCCTCCCCACCAGACCCGACGGAGGAGCCGTCGCCACAGCCCTCCAACACCATCAGCTCTATCGTGGGCGTGGTGCTGGCGCTGTTCGTGGTGGGCGCCGTCTACTTCGTGTGCCAGCGCGTGCTCTGTCCCCAGATGAAGGAGGACGGCGAGACAGTGACCAACGACTTCGTGGTGCACGGCCCCTCCTCCGTGCCCCTGGGATACGTGCCCCACCCCAGCTCGCTGTCGGGGTCACTGCCCGGTACGCCGGGGCTCTCCCAGGGTGTGGGTGGCAGGGGGCGGGGGGGGGGGGGTTTGTGATCTGTGCCGTCGACGGCCGAACGCTTGCAGATGCCGTTTAAAGTTCTGACTTGTGTTTCTGAGGGTTTCTCGCCTAAAAAGCATCAAATGGGCTCATTTTAGAAAACGTCACGATTTGTCATCGAAATATTGAAATGCGTAGGATATGGTCTTAATGAATTAAGCGCGAAATCATTGTACTTCCTAACCGAAGGCATTGAGATGAACGCTGATCTTCATGTATGTTCAAATTGGAACGGTGACGGCACTCTTAAAAAGAACAGGGCTCAGAAAGCGCTCACCAAGACTAACAAGAATCAAACATTACAATGAATTCAAATCTCCACTCAGAACTTGTAACCACTTGAAAACCACTCTGGAAAAGCATCGCAAGCCATAGCCTCCTCATCGATTGTGCTCTTATTTGTGTTTTCTATCATAACCTCATCGTTTGTGTGCTGATTTGGGTATTGTATCATTACCCCCTCATGGTTTGTGCTCAAGACTTGTGTTCTCCCGCTGTGTGCGCAGGCATGTCCAGGGGCAAGTCTGTGATTGGCTCCCTCAGCATCATGGGCGGGAGCAACGGGCCGCCGTACGACCGCGCCCACGTGACGGGGGCGTCGTCCAGCAGCTCCTCAAGCACCAAGGGCACTTATTTCCCACCGGTAAGACCCGCCCCCTCCTCCTTGCATCCTATTGGCCACGTTTTCCCCAACCGTCCCGAAACACCACTCGTACTTAATACTTTTATCACTCCCAATAAACAAGTCGTGGTTTTGATTAAATAGCACTATAGGACAATTACAGTCACCACCCCGTCCTTAAAGCGGGGGTAGTGTCCCCCAAGAGTCCGATGAATGAGAGTCCACACCCCCGCTTGTTATAGTGATGATGTATAGCGATGGAGGGAGGATGTTACATTCACGTCAAGTAACATAGAGTACAATTCAAATAAACTAAACCTAAACTTGAATGTATGTCAGTTATGGCACCCATTGCACTCCTAACCATCCCTGGCCAGAGGGATCCCCCACTCTGTGGTCCTTCTCAAGATGTCTTCCTTGCTAAAGGATTTTTTTCTTGCCCTCTGGGGGGGCTAGGGGGTGTCATAAATATATGGCCTGTTAAGGCCTTTGAGACTGTAACTGTGATCAAGGGCTATACAAATAGAATTGAATTGAATTGAATTAAACCAAGCAAAACAAAGTGCAGACAAAAGTCATGTATGGTAACAAAGGTAAACTGTTCAAGCAGTAGTAACAGTGATTTATTGTTTATGCACAAAGGTGTCTACCGGTTAAGCTGCAGACAGTGGGAATCGAACCCAGAACCTTTCGGTTAGGAGTCAAACCCCCTAACCTCTAGACTATCGATCCCCCTAACCTCTAGACTATCTATCCCCCTAACCTCTAGACTATCTATCCCCCTAACCTCTAGACTATCTATCCCCCTAACCTCTAGACTATCTATCCCCCTAACCTCTAGACTATCTATCCCCCTAACCTCTAGACTATCTATCCCCCTAACCTCTAGACTATCTATCCCCCAGGTCAGTGGGTTCTTAGTAGGCCACTAGCAGGTCCAGATAAAAAGCGGGCAGATCTTGTATGTAGTGGGCAGGATAGTGTAGTGGCCCAAAGGTTCTCTGTTTGAACCCTGATGTCCATAATTCACCTGTAGGAAGATGCTGTGTGGATCAGTAATATTACATTTACTAATACTATTACAAAACCTAACCCCTACCTGCTAAAGACATGTCAAACGTGAACTGTTGGTCTCTTAAAGGACTCAATAGTGAAATAGCAGTGGTTGAATCGGTCAGTTGACCGCCATAGACGGAAACACATTTAGTGCGTCTTATCAGCTTCAAAGGCGATGGAAGCCTCATTTTGGCTTTCATGAATGTATTTTTAAATTTTTGTTTTAAGCTCCTCTAAGCTCGTATCCATGAATGCGCTTTTTTCCCCCCACAACCCCTTTTTTGTGCTAATAATTTCTTGGAAGCATGGCGCTGAGATGGCGTCCTCGTGTCTCAACCGCTTCCATCTGGTTACCGGTAAACATCAGGCGAACACCTCATCAGGCTCTTGCGTAAACTGTTGATAGTTGCGGGGAGAGTCCATTCCAAACTCAGTGTTTTCTTTTGTTCTTTAAGAAACCAGAATTTTTCTTCTTTTTCTTTTTTTTCTGAAAAATGACTTTTTGTCATTTTTGTATGACATCCCCTCGCCAGTCCCACAAATTGACGGATAACAGGATGTCGTGAGTCACGCAGAGGTAGACCCGTCAATGTTTAATTCATATTCTCGTTGTTGGCCACGGCGTTGGATTTTAGAGTCGAATGCCTCATTTTTCCCGTGAACCAACGTTGAAGGAGATCGAAGCGGCCCTGGTAACCAGGACGGGTGGATGGAGAGAATGAATGGAATGATATTCGGCTATTATCTCCCCCCCCCCCCCACAGATCCTGAACCCCCCTCCCTCCCCGGCGACGGTGCGGTCCCAGTACACCATCGAGTTCGGCTACTCCTCCAACAGTCCGTCCACACACCGCTCCTACAGGTACGCCGTGCACGACCCCCACACACACACACACACACACACACACACACACACACACACACACACACACACACACACACACACACACACACACACACCGACAGGCACACACACCGACAGGCACACACACGTGGAACACACCTACACACACATACACACACAGACATACGCACAAAAACTAACTTGCTCTCGCTCTCTCTTACTCGCTTGTTTGCACGCACTCACCAGCACACACACGCACAACGCATCAGATACACACATAACTTATGAAATATTGAACCGTGAAGACAAATAGAGCGGAAACTAATTTGTTACGTTTTTCTTCTTTTCTTTTTTTGCGTGTGTGCGTGACTGCATGCTCACGAATCAAAGCAAACTATTCCGTTTTCCGTGTGTACTTAAGAGTGCGCCAGAGGACTATCGCTGGGGCTTGGAAATGTAATCAGTGGGGCAGCATGGCGGTCCGCTGCAACTTGAGAGAAATTCCACAGGCAGATGCTAACACTTATAACAATCCCTCACTGTACACAGGGGCCCGGGCTTTCAAAAAGACCTGCAGTCCTTTGTTTTTACCCTCTGTGTGTGTGTGTGTGTGTGTGTGTGTGTGTTTTATAAATGCCGTGGTCTTTGCTCGTCAAAGCGTAGAGGGGGTCTCGTCCCTGTGAAGTTTGACCAAATGTTATTTCACACGGGGAGAGAGAGTGAGCGAGAGAGAAAGTCTGTGAGGGAGAGTGAGTAGTGGCCCCAGTTTATGTGAAAACAAAATCTGAAATCGACAGGGGTGCGACCGAATCGAAACAACCTTTCCCACAATGCACCACCGCCGGCGATTGGTCCACATCAACACGTGAATGTTTGCGTCTGGTCTCACCGCGACGCACGTCATTAAGCGAACCGCCCAAAAGTCGCCGTGATCATGTTGAACCCTGTCCACATCGCCGTGTTCCGCAGCTATCGGACAGCCTGCGTGAACACGCCATGTTTCGATTTCATCGGAAGTATACTGGGTCCTTTTAAAAACGAGAGAGCAAGCGCAAAAGACAAGAGCAGGAGAGAGTAAAACTACGCCTCTGCCAAACTCGAGATCCCAGACGGGGCGGTGTTGTCTTCCAGGGCCCTTTCTGTGTTTCGCTCACTAAGCTGTAACCAAAAACGTTAAGAAGAAGAAGAAGAAGAACAACAACAACAGCAGCAACAATGGGTCTTTGAAGTTCCGAATAAACCTCAATCCATCGTCCCCTCGTTCCCCCCCCCCAGCAGCACACGATGGCCCGTATTGATTCCCGCGGTCTCTAACCGTGTAATCTATGCTACTGGCAAAACCAAACCAAGCCAAACACTTTTGATCATTTCACTTTTGATCAGTGGGGGAAAAAAACCAACAGAGCTTGGCCATGTGGTGTATATTAAACAGACATTGATGTAAAGCTGTTACCATGAGGGGCATGACCGTTTATATTTCCGGGTTTATTTCTGCTGATTCACACTTGATTACTTGATTGATACTTGATGCTAAAGCGCCTTTTGAAACGTTTGATTCTAAAGCGCCTTTTGAAAAGTTTGCCACTAAAGTGTCTTCTGCGCATTTGCTCCGAAGCATCTTCCAAACACTTGACGCCAAAACATCTTCTCGACACTTGCCTCTAAAACATCTAAACACTTGACACCAAGACATCTGCTAAACACTCGACACTTGGCGTCTTCTTCACACTTGCCGCTACAGCATCTTCTAAACACGTGTTTCTGTGTCTTGCCCCCCCCCCCCCCCCCCCCCCCACACAGCTACCGGCCCTACACCTACCGCCACTTCGCCCCGCCCACCACCCCGTGCAGCACAGACGTGTGCGACAGTGACTGCACGCCGGGCCGCCGCGCTCCGCCCAAGTCGGCGATGGGGGGCGCGGGCGCCAAGGGCTACGTCAGCGACCTCAACTACGACTCGGAGCCCTTCCCGCCCCCGCCCACGCCCCGCAGCCAGTACCTGTCGGCCGAGGAGAACAACTGTGAGAGCTGCCCCCCCTCCCCCTTCACGGAGCGCAGCTACTCGCACCACCTTTACCCCCCTCCCCCCTCACCCTGCACGGACTCCTCCTGAGAGCCTGTACCGCGCCCTCCGCGATCCTCTCTCTCTCTCTCTCTCTCTCTCTCTCTCTCTCTCTCTCTCTCTCTCTCTCTCTCTCTCTCTCTCTCTCTCTCTCTCTCTCTCTCTCTCTCTCTCTCTCTCTCTCTCTCTCTCTCTCTCTCTCTCTCTCTCTCTCTCTCTCTCTCTCTCTCTCTACCCACCTCAACACACACGCACCTCTCTCTCCCCTCACAGAAGCTCCTCCCATCTGACTGTAAATACCAATTTGTGTATAGAATGATTTTTTTTTTTTTTTTTTTTTTTTTTTTACTTCAAGGAAATAGGAACTATGGCACGAGGGTGGGGAGGAGGATTGTGATTGGTGGATTAGGGTGGGGGGGGGGGGGGTGCGGTAGAGGGGCCCGCCAGGAACTTGTATATTACAATAAGGAAATAAAAACACACACACGCACTCAAACGACATGGAGAAAAAGAGGAAATGCGAGCTTGCGGAACCACTGCGGGACATTTGTACATTGAAAAGAGAAAAAAAACATATTTATATATTTTCTATACAGTGTTTTACTGATGATTATGCCATTGAGGTTTGTATTAATTTGTAAATTTTTTAAGAAAGGTTTTATTATAAAATCGTCACAAATATAAAGTTGCCTTAAACCAGGAGAAAAGACGTTTACCTTCCTACAAGGCTGAAGGACATGTAAAACATGAAAATGGACATAGACGCGAACAATCGGATACCAAATGCCAAAATAATTCAAACTACATAACTAAAGGTAAAATACAACGGCAGAGCTCCCCCTGGTGGAGGCTGCCAGGTGCTGCATTACGCTGCTCTGCTCTTCAATATGGCAGCCATTTTGTCAGTACAGGAGCATTATTTCAATGGTTAGCCCTTAATCTGGGTTAGGAACAACTTGTCAAGCCCCTTCTTTTCAGTGGCAAAGAATGTGGTACTGGTACTTATTTTTACTTTCATTTTAAACAACTTTTTCAATTAGAAAAATGGATTTGTAGGAACTTGTCTGTATTTTTTCTTTTCTATTTTGGAATTGTAGATTTGAGCCTTTATTTTTTATTTTTTGCTGGATCTAGTTCAGATCTAAAGCGATCACACTACGGCACATATTTATTTGCTTGTTTCATCACTACGCATTAGATGTCATGGCAGAGAGACAATTGTAAACATGTGTACGATGCATTTTAAGTCCAAAGTCAAGAGGTAGTACAGACTAGTTCTGCCTCGTTCTGTATCAGCTCCACTATCAATGGCAACACAGCACGGCTCACATCTTCAATGCCCAGTTTTTACCTACAGGTGGGCTCTCAAACCAAAACGTCTCCTTTATGTTCTTCATATTTGGTTTGGAGTTATTTTATTAACATTAACATTATATGTTATTTTTTAACACTACAATGCCTGACTGCAACTGTAGACGACCCTGTGCTTATAGGTCAGGCCCGGGTTCATGCACCCTGCTGCGGGGGGTGCGTTCAACAACCTCACTACATCTAAACCCATCACCACCGCAAAAAATACACCTGTTGGCTTTTCTTTTTTGTTTTATTATTTTTACACCAAGTCATCACGGAACAGTTCTCGTGCCTGAGCAGCAACTCAACTCCATTTCATTATTTTCATGGTTCTTATCTTAAAGGAAAAATCCAGTGCCCAGTAAATGCTATAGTATTTTTGTATCACATATTGTGTAGATAACATATTTATAAGCTATATAGAGAATCATTGTAAATCTATCCATTGAGTTCTTGCAGTACTTTCTTTCATTCCGTCTTTTTTGTTTTCATTTTCATTTTTATATGCCTCATTATATTTTTCTACAAAAAAAAAAAGATTCACTACAAAAGTACGGCGACAATCTCAACACAGGTCCGTGTGAAAAACACAAAAGCATATCCCAAGTGAACCTGTTTTTCAGTTCTGTTTTTCTCTGCTTGTTTGCTAGTTTCTATATATACAACAACCTGTGCACTCAGCTGTTCACTGACGGACGAGTGTCGTGCCAAATCGCTCGCTTTCTTCTTTTACATGAGGAGGAAAAGATCAACCCCCTCGGGCTCTGAATCCAGGGGCCCCAAACGTGTGGCCTTGTTGTTCATTTTTAGAGGAAACGAAAAAAGGGCCAAAGGGAGGGAAAGGGCCCCTCAGAATCACTTGGGCTGACGTACGCCTTTTCGCCTTGCCTTTTCTTTACTCGTGTCAACAATCTGTCGACAAACAAACAATCAAAATAACTACTATGTTCTGTTGCATTCTGTTTTCTCGTGCCGCTTTGTGACGTCAACACACACACACATATATATATATATATATATATATATATATATATATATATATATTCGTTACGTTGTCAAGGGTGTTTTGTCGCGTGAGTATTGTTGCAAAGTGTTCCTCCGGAGTTTTTAATCGTTACGTTTTCGGGGAGTTCAGAATGGGTACACAGTTCTCCAGGGTACAAGACTCGAAGTCAGTGTAGCATTGGCTCGCACAAGCGTCACCACTAACGGGAAATGCAACAAAATACACCAGCATCGTTTTGACAATCTTAAAGGGTTATATGTGGCTGGTTAAGGTTTTTGTATACAAGACCACTATATACTTACCGATGTTTGGAACGCTCTATATCATCGTTTACCTACAAATGTATCTTTTGAAAGAACGTACTGTTTTTGAATCGTAAAAGACAAGTTTCATCTTTGTTTTTTGTTTTCTTCAAAATCTCAAACTTTGTGCACATACTGTGTAGATGAACAGTAACGTGCTCAAAGCGATTGGCAAATCTACAACCTTGGAAGTGGTAAATGTAAGCGGACGTAACTGTCTGAATAGCAAAACCCTTGTCAACAGTGCATTTTTACAACAAAGTCTTTACAATCACTCGCCTCATATCTCCGTACGCGTCTCAAGGCTGTGTTTGAATGACCTTTGACCTGTGCCTCCAAGCACGTCATTTCAACCGTATCTGGAGATGTTCTCAACCTTATCTGGAGATGTTCTCAACCTCTAACTGCACTTTACACAGTACTTTAGCTGATTTGTTTTTTTTCCCGGTACAATACACTACCACCTACGTTGGATACAAAATGTGATCTGATGATGGGGCAGAAGCAGTCTTTTTGGATGCGTTATGTGTGGAGTTTGGAGAAAGGGAAGGCTTGTGTTCTGAATATAAAGGTATAATGTTGTTAAAAGATTTGATTTGTCAAGAACGAGAGCGAACACTAAAGCAACTAAAAAGCTCAAATGAAAAGCAGAAAGCTAATGTCAACAAGCTGTTTTTCCCGCCTCATGGTTGAATTTGTTCTAACATGGTTGTTTCCTGGGATTCGAAAAGGTGGACTTTGTTTTACATATAAAATCGGTGCGTTTCAAAAAGGTCAGGAAAAGTGAAACAAAATGTATGGAATGGCCTTGGTAGGTAGGTGACAACATTTGGGGTGGAGAAAAAAGCGCTTTTTTTCTCTTTGTATGGAGTGATGATTACGTTTGGTGACAGAAGATTTCTGAAATATTGCCATCCATCCATTTTGTAACCATGGTAATCTGCAAGGATGTATTACAAGGTGACCAACATTTGGTTTTTCAAATTCATCCTATATACACCCACTTGGTTTTTGTCTTTTTTATTTTTCTACAATTGACTGCTTGCCATATAAAAGATGGACCTGTACAGCCTGTTCAGATATCACCATAAGCTGTTGTAACAAATGAATGCTGATTTTTTTTTTTTTTAATACAAGTGAGTGAACCTCGATCTTCTTTGTGTCATTTTGCTGGTCATGAATATAAATGCTTTTCTAATTCTGAGGAGAGACATTGGGGACCTTTTTTATAGCCAAAATCATTACTATATCTAGACTTTAAAATACAAATTCAAGTGTGTGTGTGTGTGTGTGTGTGTGTGTGTGTGTGTGTGTGTGTGTGTGTGTGTGTGTGTGTGTGTGTGTGTGTGTGTGTGTGTGTGTGTGTGTGTGTGTGTGTGTGTGTGTGTGTGTGTGTGTGTGTGAAAAATGCTTCTCCATGAAGTGGTTGTGAAATTGGATCAAGATTGTTCATTACGAATGCTGAGGTACTAACTTACATGAGAAACAAAAGTGACTAATATGCTGTATACTATACTGTATAGTACCATACGCTAACCGTCAACACACTACTTAAGAAGCCAAACACTTTAGGTATGCTTGTGAATAAAATAAGACCTATTGCTAAATTATAGAATAATTTACAAAAAAAATGGACTGAAGGTCTGAAAGAAACTACTGGTATAAATTCCTTAGTACCTGAAATTCACTTACTAATTCAAAGATGTGTACACACTAAATACAATTTCAATGTCCGCCTGTAGATGTAAAATCAAAGCATAAAGAAAGGAAGCAATAATAAATTATATAATCTAAGTCAAATCCAACGGATCACGAAAATTGTAATTCTTAAAAGGCAGTGGCTAATCCAATACTTCTACTGCCCATTTACTCTAAATGTTACGGTAGTGCCACGGCTGGCCACGCCCCCTCTACTGGTTGTGTTCTGATTGAAGCGCTCTAACCACGTGACCAGGAGACCAAGGAAGAAGAAGTTGGAAGAGGGTAAGGAAATAAACAAATGCATGTCTCTATTATGGTTATGGTATCTATTACGGTCGGTTAAATTCGGTGTAGCTGGTGTTTTATTTGAAGACCAGTTCAATACTAACAATGACATCAAATGTTTTAGCCTTTGTCCATTTTATTAAGATAGCTTGTTGAACAAGCTGTTCTAGTTGCGCGTTCAATGCTCTGAATAATCCACGCATGAACCAAAGTCTTACGTGAGAAAACGACATCGATTCACATTTGTTTGAGGTGAGTGTCAGCGTGTCGTTTATAATCGTTGTGTCTCCGTTCTTGGATTTCCATCCCAAAAATGGTTTACGTTCATAGACGTACATTTATGGTCCATTACCTTGGCTCGTACCGTACGGGTGACAGTGACAGCACATTGGTTTCTGTGACAGGGGGAAACGGATAGAGCGCAGGAGCAGCAGCGCAGTTGCAGCGATTAAAAGAACATTTGACGATGTATTTCATATTAACGTGATGCTCGAGGGAATTTCCCACGGATGCTTGTGCACCGAGACGTCAGCTCATGACGCGCGCCTCCATTTTGGAAGCAAAGGAGCGTTGGAACGTTTGTTATTGTCCTGGTAGAAATCTATTGTTGTTGTCATTGTTTAGGCGTTTATATAATAATAGTTCATATAGTCGTTTATTAGAATAATGTGAAATGATTTTGTCAATATGGGAAGACATTGTTGTGTTTGATACTTGCACAGCGTTTATTATATAAGACGTGGCAAAACAAAGTTTTCATTAGCCTAGTTTAAGGTGTATTTACATTGGATTTTACAGTAACAGAAACTCATGAGTCCTCAATATGGCGGAGTATCGCCATCAGAAATTCCGATGATGAATCCTGATGGGCAGAAAAACATCATAGCAGGTTTACAGTCACTTGAAACCTATGGGGCAATGCTTGGACTTCCAGGCTTGTGTTTGACTGACTGTTTGCGGTCAATAGTTAGTATTGTATAAACGCTGCTCTCTGAACCATCGGCCATGCCCAACGCGCTGTCATGTCCTGAGTCAATAAATAAAAAGTGTTTACAGGGTGGGATGTTCGATTTTAATTGAATGGTATGAGCTTTAGATGGCTTACTTGGAGTTGGATCACACCTACATGTCAGTAGCCTTATTACACAACCACGCTCCCGACGGCAAATTAAAACAGCGTTGGCAGTCTCATCATATTTGTATTTTGCGAGTGGTTTATAATTATATCTATATATATAGAAGTTGTTTATTTTTTATAAAAATGAACCATAGTGGGATGTAATAACTACTATAGTAGTGGTAGTTAGCCGTACTTTTTTATTAGCTTTATCAAATTTGAGCAACATTCATTAGTTATAGGATTGGCAAGCAGACACAGGAAGGTATTATCTTAGTTTTATTTTGTCTGATATCTCTATTTTAAACATTCCCCTCATTTGAAAGTCAGCCTTAATCACCAAGAAAATATGGAAAGACTAGATGCTTTCTCATATCTCAATAACATTATTCCAACTGCAATGGAAACGAGCATTGTAAAGTTTTGGAGCGGCTGTTTTGTTTATTCACGCATGGACCTGCTGATACTTTCCCAGGATCAGTTTTTAACAGCCAGTATGCAGAGCACCACAAACTATCTGTGGCTCATCTCAGACCTGCTGGGTCAGGGGGCCACAGCCAATGTCTACAGAGGAAGGCACAAGGTAAGAATCTAGCACACAGATTTGACTATTTCTACTTTTTTGGTCATACAGCAGGTGCTTTTATCTTAGCAATGTGCAGTGTTTTGAGATGCATGTCATTGAGTGGAGCAGTTGTGCGTTTGGGCATCTTGCTCAAAGACATTTGCAGTTTGAGTCGTGGACATTAGGGATCAAACCCAGTACCTTTTTTGGCTGTAGCAACCCATTCTAAGAACATTTCAGTATCATGGTCTTTTGTAGCTTAATTGGTTGAACACTGCTAGGGTTAAGGGGATCCAGCGATTCTCAGAAATTGATGTATTCCCTTGGTTGTGAGAAGCTTTGCATCCAAGTGTCCACAAAATGCCATATAGTAACTTCTATATTATAATATAAGATGTATATGTAACGTACATGTTTAATACGCTACAATGAGATTTGATAAGGTCTCGATCTGTTACACTCTTACCCAATATTCACTTTTTTGCTTGCCTTACAGTAGACATGTCGGCCTGAACCTCACACACATAGTCAGAAGTAAACCAGGTGGCGTCGTGCATTTATTGTGAAAGCCACACATTGTTATACGCTGAATTCTAACAAAAACGCTACATTGCTATTGGTCGGTAGAAAACAGGGGACCTGTACGCCGTGAAGGTGTTCAACAACCTCAGCTTCCTGCGTCCACTGGACGTCCAGATGAGGGAGTTTGAGGTGCTGAAGAAGCTCAACCACAAGAACATTGTCAAGCTGTTCGCTGTTGAAGAAGAGGTGTGTGTGAGTTGGTTACAGCTTTTTATTGTGTGTGTATGTATGTGTGTGTGTGTGTGTGTGTGTGAGTTCACCTAACCCCCATTAGTAAGGGAGCCTCCAAACACGATGAAAGCACATGCAAGAGTATATTTTATTGCGCACGTTCAGGAGAATACCAGTATGCCCTCACATAGGGACACCAGAGTACAGGCTGCCTACCTTGTTTTCGGAGTAAATACGGGCACATGTAGTTAATCTTCAGACTTTATCCTAGATGGTCTAGCATTCGTCATTGTTGACCGTTATCTTATAGGACTTGCCGTGAAGCACCTCATAGAGACACAGGTATCAGGATTATCGTACAAACGCTCATAAAGCATCTGTTTTACAACACATTTACGTTTTTAAGGTTTCCAGGAAATAGAAAGCTGAAAGTGTGCATTGTTTTGAATGGTTGTCACCTACTACGATATCTTTACTGAATTGTACATAATTAAGACATGCTTCTATGTACCAGTGCATCCATACTAGAATATTATATTCTATTTGTAATCTTTTATTTTACTGTTCTTTTTTATATTGCCTCCATGAAAATATATACTACTTTCCATTGTGACTTGACTGCCTCTCTCTCTCTTGCCCTGCCTCTCACTCTCGCCCTACCTCTCGCTCTCTCTCGCCCTGCCTCTCTCTCTTTCTCTCGCTCTCGCCTTGCCGCTCTCTCTTTCTCTCTCTCTCTCGCCCTGCCTCTCTCTCGCTCGCTCTCTCTCACCCTGCCTCTCTCTCTCTCTCTCAACCTGCCTTTCTCCCCCCTCTCCCCCCACTCCAGACCAACACGCGCCACAAGGTGCTGGTGATGGAG
Source organism: Lota lota (assembly GCA_026745465.1). Classification (NCBI taxonomy): domain Eukaryota; kingdom Metazoa; phylum Chordata; class Actinopteri; order Gadiformes; family Lotidae; genus Lota; species Lota lota. The sequence continues at coordinate 13,980 of JACYXH010000371.1, forward strand.
TACTGTCCGTGCGGCAGCCTCTACACCGTTCTGGAGGAATCGTCCAACGCCTACGGCCTGCCTGAGGATGAGTTCCTCATCGTGCTCCAGGACGTGGGTGAGGAGAAGGAGCACACGACAAAGCAGATACCAGTATAAATCCTCAGATTTGAAATTGGATCAAGATCAGTTCATTACGGCCCCTGAAATACTACATGAGAAAAAAAAAAGAAAACGGATCAATGTTCGACAGTCACATGGATAGGATTACAGATGGAGGCTTTTGTTTCTGTTTCTGAGGCTTATGTCTTAGACATTTGCCTCACTGTGATTCAGCCTTTAAAACCCAAGATAACATGTTTACTCTGTTTCCCAGAGCCTTGACTGTAGACTTATATATCTATCTATATATAGCATTGTAAACTTTTGGAGCGGAAGTTTGGTTCAACCACACATGGACTTTACTTCCCTAGGATTAATGTTTACTTTAAAGGCAGCAGAGCTTTTGTTTGTTCATTTATTTCGGCAAACACCCTAGCCACTAGACTATCCTGCCACTACGCAGATGAGGTTTGCCTTGTTGATCGGAATTCCACAACACAGAATAAACCGCGTGTTACGCTGCCCATGTTCATCATAACGACGACGTCGATGCGTTGACTCTGCCGTGCGTTGCAGTGGCGGGGATGAACCACCTGAGGGAGTACGGCATCGTGCACCGAGACATCAAGCCGGGCAACATCATGCGGGTCATCGGCGAGGACGGCCACTCCGTCTACAAGCTGACCGACTTCGGTGCCGCCCGCGAACTGGAGGACGACGAGCAGTTTGTCTCCCTGTACGGTACCGAGGAGTACCTGGTGAGTCTTAGCTAGCTAGCAGGATAGTCATGCAATCCCTCTGCAGGAGTCTAACGTGTGTGGCATCGTGGCGAGGTAGCTAGCTAGCGACTTCACATTGGCATGATCCAAATGCACGAGAACTATGATGACTCAATCAAAACACAATATAATGACAAACAAACAAAGTGGTGGGAGGAAAAGTTGCTAATAGCATTTTTTATTCTAGCAATGAATAAGCTTACATGTTAACTTGGATGCGGTTATGTTTGGGCAAGGAGTGGTTGGGATGTGGTTCCGGGCAGCCTATTAAAAGTGTATTTAACTAGTTAGTCGTTTGCAGACACTTTTTATCCAAAGCAACTTGCATTAAAATAAAATGTTCCTGGTACTTTTTCTGGACCTCAAATCCTGGTCCTCCTCACTAAAGCCCTAATGGTGTGTGCCCAGCATCCAGACATGTATGAGCGTGCGGTGCTCAGGAAGGACCACCAGAAGAAGTACGGGGCCACGGTGGACCTGTGGAGCATCGGGGTGACCTTCTTCCACGCAGCCACCGGCAGCCTGCCCTTCAGGCCCTTTGAGGGCCCGCGCCGCAACAAGGAAGTCATGTAAGGGGAGCCTCCCACGACCTCACTGACCTTTTATACATTCAATACATGCAGAAAATGTTCTATTCAGAAGGCTTCATCCAAAGCGATTGACGATGATTTCTTTCGGATACATGTCATTATTGAGCTGGTAGGGGTTTTGCCCCTTGCTAATGGATGCCTACAGTTAGTCTACGGATATCGCGGTTCAATCCCAGAGGCTTTTAGCTGTCAAGCTTTCGGGAGTCCAACACCAATAACCACACTTGACTACTGTGCCCATATACTTAGCAACCAAGGACAACTGCATGAACAGATAATTATGGTACTGGTAGGTCTGGCCCCAAAATGGAAAGCAATTTCGCACTTCCATTCCTGATTCATGGATAGGATCTGACGAGTCGTTTGTATGTGTTTGTTTTTCTTTTTCTTCCTCTTCCTCTTCCTCCTCCTCTTAGGTACAAGATCATCACAGAGAAGCCGTCAGGAACCATCTCCGGCCAGCAGAAGTTTGAGAACGGAAACATCGAGTGGAGCACGGAGATGCCCGTGTCTTGCAGCCTGGCCAAGTCAGTCGCCGCTACCATTAGACAATGATTTGCTATTTATTATCGAATATAAAACTGTTGGCCTTGCTTTTACGTACACTGAAGACAGGAGCACCCATTTTTATGTGTCATTCTAAGCATTGAATATTGAATAGCACTAAACCGAAGGATTTGTGTTTCGTTACAACCATTCGAGACCAATAACAACTCAACTCATTGGTGGTTTTAGTCTACATTAATTATAATAACATTTTGAGTTATCATATTCTCCAACCGTAACCTAAAACGACACGGTAAACTTGAATGTAACACACTTCAGTCCGATTCTGTACTAACATAGGGTTGTGGTATCGCCGCACAGTCAAGATCCCGTGCCCCTCAACGTGTCTCTCCGCTGTCCCGTACACCCAGGGGCCTGCAGAGCCTGCTGACGCCCGTGCTGGCCAACATCCTGGAGGCGGACCAGGAGAAGTGCTGGGGCTTCGACCAATTCTTCGCCGAGACCAGCGACATCCTGCACCGCACCGTGGTCTACGTGTTCAGCCTCCAGCAGGCGGTGCTGCACCACATCTACATCCACGAGTACAACACGTAAGCTCCACCCTTCCTACCCACCGCCAACCGATTTCATGTTAAGTCTGCCTCCACCCCCCCCCCCCCCACCACCCGTCTTCTTACCCACCTCCAACTGCTTTAATGTTGAATCTGCCTCCACCTCCCCGCCACCACCCGCTTTCTTACCCACCCACTTAATCACCCAGAGGGACAGAGTCTCGTGGCCTAGCATTTGCTGGTACTTTGTCTTTGTTATCCAACCCCTTTAAATAGTCAAATGGACTTTTTTAACCCAATGAAAAATGTGTGTGTGTGTGTGTGTCTTTTCACGTCCCCCATCCCCGGCGCTACAGGGCCACTCTGTTCCAGGATCTGCTGTCCCGACGTACCAGCATCCCCCCCCACAACCAGGAGCTGCTGTACGAGGGCCGACGCCTGGTGCTGGACCCCAACCGCACCGCCAAGACCTTCCCGCGCACCACCCGGGACAACCCCATCATGCTGGTCAGCCGCGAGTCAGTGGCCACCGTCGGGCTCATCTTCGAGGACCGTGAGTGGCCCGCTAGTCTGTCTGGACAGGGATTGGGGCCCGGGATTAGGGCCTGGGATTGGGGCCCGGGAATGGGGAGAAGTGGTGCCAATTTGCTCCAATTCTCCCCAATGTGTGTAAAGGACGTTTTTGCTTATTTTTACTTAACATCTTTTTACATATTTTGCAAAAATAGTTTTACTGTGCTGCGCTTTTGCTGGGACACCCACATTTCCTGTCTGGGATTTATAAAGAACCTCTTATCTACGTGATATCGATAGAGGTGGGAATGATGCAGAAGGACATGTTGAGAGCATGTTATTATAGATGTGTGTCGGGGCGGGGGGGGGGGGCAGAGAGTTGGTGTTGGTTGTTGTTGAGTTTTGTTTCGTTCTGTCCACAGCGAGTCCCCCTAAGGTTCAGCCACGCTACGACCTAGACCTGGACGCCAGCTACGCCAAGGTAAAGACCGACTAGAAACGAGAAAACCCCTTTTTTATCATTTTATCGTCGTCACGCATTCCTGTTGTGCACGCGAATGCAAACAGAGCGATGTTTTGTCCCTTCCCATTGTTTAAACTATTATTAGCATTCCAAAATATGCCACACCTCGGTGATCTGGTTCAACCGCTGCCACAGAAACAATGCAAATAATGTCTGAACTGAAAGAATGTGCATATGCGCACAAACAGATTCAACCAAGTGTGTGTGTGCGTGCGTGTGTCCAGACGTTTGCAGGCGACGTGGGCCACCTGTGGAAGACCTCTGAGTCCCTGTTGGTGTACCAGGAGCTGGTTCGCAAGGGAGTCCGCGGACTCATGTAAGACCCCCCCCTGTTTGGTGCTTTGATCCGTGTACGGACGTCCGACCACACACAATATCATGTACACCTATTGTTATGTTATGAATATTGTTATGATGTGTGTATGGACGTCCAACCACACACACACACAATATAACGTACACTTATTTATTGTTTTTTCATCCTAAACCTGGACAAGAGAGGGAAGTAATGAGAGAGAGAGAGAGGGGGGGGGGGGGGAGAAGGAGGTAGTGACAGACAGAGAGAGAGAGGGCGATGGAGAAGGCCAGAGGGGGAGAGAAGTGGGAAGGAGACTTCAGTGCTCCATCAACAATAGGCATTTCTTAGTGTGATCAGCAATATGCAGAGTGGTGGAGTGGAGGTGTGTTATACAAGCATCATGCTTTGCTTCATTATTTTTTTTATCATTAATTTATAATTTATATTCATGTTTATAATTTCGTCATTGTCTATACCTAACTTCTGTCCTCCCTCTTTCTCACACACACACACACACACACACACACACACACACACACACACACACACACACACACACACACACACACACACACACACACACACAGTGAGCTGATGAAGGAGGACTACAGTGAGATTGTGCACAAGAAGTCTGAGGTTATTCACTTGTGCAACTACTGCAGTCAGATCCTGGAGAGAACCGAACAGATGTGAGTGTGCACGTACACAAACACACACACACTAAACACACGTACACACTCTCATACTATCACATGCACACTGTCACATAATCACATGCAAATACACACACTCTTTAAAGGCTTTCCTGTGTGGTGTGTGTGTGGACAGGTTTGAGGTGATGATGCAGACATCCGAATACGATGAGCTGTCTGACATGCACAAGAAGGTGCTGAGAGTGAGTACTCTGGTCCCCTGCTCTCCATTTCCATTCTATAGGGCTTGTACATCAGAATGCATCCTAAATCACTGTGTATATATACTGTAACCTAGGCTAATGAAAACCACATCACATAAGAAAGTTTGTGGCAGTTTCAAACACAACAATGTCACCCCATAATGACATATGACTTCACGATAAATAACTAAACAATGACCAAAACACCAGTAGTACCAATAACATTCTTATGCTCCTATACTATTGTGATGTGACGTCATAATGTACGAGCCCTATTCAACACTAATAATTTTTTATATACCTAGTGTGAGAGTCATAATAGATAATTATACTGAATATAAATGTGCATACCATACGTAATAATAACATGTAAAGATAATGCATGTAATGTAATCACATCACTTTGAAATGTATTAATAATAAAGTAAAGAAGGTTATATCATTTGTGATAATATTATGAGGATTAATGTTTGCACGACATTTGTGTAACCTGCAGATCTCCAGCTCTCTGGAGCCCATGGAGAGAACAATGCAGGACATCAAGAGCAAGTTCCTTGCGGGGGGGCTGCTGACCGACTCCTGGGCCCAGCAAGTGGGCACCCACCCCGAGGACCGCAAGTAAGAGAGTGTGTGTGTGTGTGTGTGTGTGTGTGTGTGTGTGTGTGTGTGTGTGTGTGTGTGTGTGTGTGTGTGTGTGTGTGTGTGTGTGTGTGTGTGTGTGTGTGTGTGTGTGTGTGTGTGTGTGTGTGTGTGTACGCGCAAGCAAGCATGGAGCATCAAAGCTGAGCCACTGTGTCACCTGTTCTCTCCATCTCTCTCTCTCACTGTCTTTCTGTCTCCACCTCTTTCTCGCTCTCGCTCTCTCTCTCTTATTGCAGTGTGGAGAAAATCAAAGTCCTTCTGGACGCCATCACAGCCATCTACCAGCAGTTCAAGAAGGACAAGGCTGAGCGCCGTGAGATGATGCCTACTGGCTCCTATACTTCTTCTGTCAGTGGGGGGGGCGTTTCCCTAGGGACGCACAATGAATTGTGTATTAAGCGGAATTGTGCAATTACCTTGTGAAAGGTTGCAAATAATGCACGAAAAAATGAATAATCTGATTTCGAACGCCCATTGCAATAAAATCTAACTACAAGCCGTTACAACTCCGCCATAAGCGCACCAACGAATCAATTGCGTTGGGGTTAAGGGCGTTGGCATCTTGTGTGTCCATGGGCGGAATCACTACAGCTCAATATATGACACCAAGCAACGTGACGTGGTGGCCATGTTGGCAAAGTGAACCGATAATCTGTTTGGGCAAAATGATAGCAATTATCCTAAACACGCAGCCCTAGGTTTCACACACAAGGATAAGTCATATACAGTGACGTAACGCATGAGAGGGAAAGCGATTGAGGAAACGTGAGGAAATGGAATTAATGCAGTATGGCCTGGGTGATTGATATTGTATATATCGGAAGGGTTTGTAGAAATCTCCGATTTTCGCTCCGGTCCTTTCATAGGTTCATTTTCCTAAAAGTTGATTTATAGATATATATGACAGTATAATTATAGAATTTACAGGAGTCCGATGTAGATCTCTAACATGTTATAGAATATCGTTCACTGTATTTACACAAATTGTCCAAAATTAACATCTTGAGGAATAAGCATATACACATATAGATACAAGGATATAGATACAGAATATACATATCATTTAAAAAAGAATATTTGATTTATTTTCATATAAAACATTTCATACATTGTGTGTTTTCTGATGTTTCTAGGTCTTCCCTACAATGAGGAACAGATTCATAAATTTGACAAGTAAGTTCACCAGTTCTAATAATAAGCACCAACAGACACCTTACATCGCTTTGATATGGACGTATATCGTTTATCAATCTCTTATTTTCTCCTGAGAAGCCGATGTACAGTATATAAAGTTGTTTTACAATAACGCCACGGTTATGCAATTAAAATAAATTGAATCGAATCATCTTTTTCAAATGAATGAGAATATCTAGGGTTTCCTTTGATCCAGCAAACCGTTTAAAAAAACGGCCGTCTAAAGTGAAAAGATCTGTTGTAAAACAACTTTACTGAAAGTAAAGTAAATAGTCCTCCAGTCTGAGGGATTAAACCACTCCAAACCTTTTTTCTGTTTCCGGTTAGTTCACGCATCATCGGGCTGTGAGTACATTTAGCCCCAATGGAACCCAAATTGAGTGCGCCACATATATAATTCATCACACGTCCATCGCTTGACACTAAATTAATGTAAATCCAAAGATATTCGCGGGGCTCACGGTGATCATTTATTTAGGAACGATAGGGGGCGCTGGTTGCTTTTGGTTTCACCACAAACAAATGATCAGCTTCCGTGCATGTCTTTTCCCTGTATTTTCAGTCACAAGATCGGAAGGGCTTATCCCCATTAGCCCATTGCAACCAGACGTCATTGTGCATACTGTTATCTGTTTTCCGCTCTCTACAGGCAGAAGCTGGTACTGCACGCCAGCAAGGCCCGCTCCCTGTTTACAGAGGAATGTGCCATGAAATACCGCCTCTTCATCTCCAAGAGTGAGGAGTGGATGAGGTCAGCACCCATGTAGCTCCCCCTCTCTGGTCTCACCCTCTCTCCTCCTCTCTTCTGTTCTCTCTTGTTTCTTCTCCTCTCTGGTCTCACCCTCTCCTCCTCTCTTCTGTTCCCTTCTCTTGTTTCTTCTCCTCTCTGGTCTCGTCTTTTGCTCTCCTTTCACCACCTCTACTCTTTCAGTCCTCATCTCTTGTTCTCTTCTCCCATCTCCTCTACTTCATCATCCTCCTCTTTTCTCCAATCTCTTCTCCTCTCTTCTGCCCTTCAAACTTCTCCCATTCTCTCTTTCCTCTCCCTTCTCCTTCCCATATAGAATATAGTCATGGGAAAGTCCTGTCCGTGGATAGTACTTGACAGAATTATAGTGACAGTGTTTATACAAATATATGATGTAGCTTTGTAAAGATAACATATGACGGTTTTACAAAAACGCACAGTTCTCATGATGCCGATATTAAAATGAAATATGGGAAGCCATAAATGTATTCCAGTGGGGATTATAAAGGCCAACATTAAAAACAGATGTATTTCAAATCTTTCATAAGTCATACACTATGTTCTTATGTATGCTTCATGTTGGTATTGTGATTTTGGTTGTTATTGATGGTGATGATGAGTGGCTCAGAAAAGTGTGAACAGGATACAGGATGTGGCCTTGGTTTGCTGATCTCATTAAAACAACTCTCTCTCTCTCTCTCGCTCTCGCTCTCTCTCTCTCTCTCTCTCTCTCTCTCTCTCTCTCTCTCTCTCTCTCTCTCTCTCTCTCTCTCTCTCTCTCTCTCTCTCTCTCTCTCTCTCTCTCTCTCTCTCTCTCTCTCTCTCTCTCTCTCTCTCTCTCTCTCTCTCTCTCTCTCTCTCTCTCTCTCTCTTGCTCTGCTCTGCTTCCCTCCCCTCTACAAATGTTCACTATGGGGGGGGGGGCGCGATAGTGCACATAGCTACATGTGTGTTAATCATCCCTGTTTGTGGTTGTGTGGTGGACAGGAAGGTGCACCACGTGAGAAAGCAGCTGCTGACACTGTCCAGTCAGCTGGTCAGCATTGAGAAGGATGTGTCCATGCTCATGGAGCAGGTCATTAAGGTACGCTTCAAGTCTATGGCCCTCTGTGCATTTTAGCTCCGTAATAGAAGTTCTGTTGTAGAACCATGAACAGCAGTCAATCATTACAAAAAATGAATTACTTATTACTTGTTTGCAACAGTGCAAACAAGTAGATTGGAATATCTTTACGTGATGAATAGATCAAATCCCATCTTAACGCATCCACCTGAATCCCATGACCTACAAGTCTATTGCATGAATGTCTTCACCAGTTGCAGGAGCTGCTGCCCCAAAAGGTTCTGCCACTGGCGTCTGGAGGTCTGAAACCACAGGCTTATCTGAGCCAGAACACCCTCGTGGAGATGACCCTGGGGTGAGCCACTCGCACTGCACACTACACACCCGCCACGGCTGGAACAAAGACAGTCTCTTATCTTTCTGGGGGTCATTATAAGAGCTAGCGCCTGAAGATCTTTTGGTCTGTTTTGGTGTCATTGTGGTGTGGTCACACTGCATCGCCCAGAGTTCCTCTTCAAAACAAACCATGTCACTGTGTGGTGTTTAGGTTGAACAAAGTGGAGGAGTGGCCACTTCTGTTTAGTAATTTAGGAGATGCTTTTAGCATCTTACGGTGCTTTCAACGTCAGGTTATTGAACCGCATCGGGGTAGGTAGGGGTTAGGACATCTTGCTCAAGGAGTCCTGCAGGTTGACAGGGGATCAAACCCAGTACCTTTCGGTTAGGAGTCGAACACCCACTACACTAATCTACGCCAAAACATAATTAGTACAGTGAGCGTCTTGTGAGGGTCCAGTAGGAGGTACTACAGATCTTGTAGGGGTCCAGTACCAGGTACTACACATCTGGTGAGGGTCCTAGTACTAGGTACTTCACATCTAGTGAGGGTCCAGTTATTACCAGGTACTACACATTTGGTGAGGGTCCAGTACCAGGTACTACACATCTGGGGAGGGTTCAGTTAGTACCAGGTACTACACATCTGGTGAGGGTCCTAGGTCCTAGTACTAGGTAATGAGTATCTGGTTCCTTGTTCCTCAGCATGAAGAAACTCAAAGAGGAGATGGAAGGTGTGGTGAAGGAGCTGGCTGAGAACAACCACTTCCTGGAGAGGTCAGTTTGTGTGTTGGTTATTTATTTATTACACCCTCTTATTCTTGGTCCTTGTTCCTCCTTTGTTTTCCTGTTGATCATCACAATAAATGACACTGCTGTTCTCTGCTTTCCTCGCTCCCCCCGCTTCCCAGATTTGGCACATTGACACTGGATGGAAGCTTGAGAAATGTCGACAGAATATAAACCTACCCCACCCCCACACCGCCACTCCCTCCACCCTTCTCTTTCTGTATCTGAATGAAAACACTTCCTCATCTTAGCCCCATACCCCTTCTTTAACTTTTGCCGATGCTGGACTATATTTTGTATATACAGTCACCATGTCTTTTATGTTGTAAATACTTATATTTCCCCCCACACATAAGGAGTGTTGGGCTTTTGTATGTTGTGGTTGTGTCCGCGCAATCTGTTTTAGGAAAGAAGGAACAAAAGTGAGACAAGGAGCTCCTAATGGACCTGGCATTTTAGCCTTGTAGCCCTTCGCTACGCATTAGTAGTGTAGGAATATGCGTATGCTCATTTACCGAAGGTTTATATTGCCTTAAGTTGCATACATTTCTTTTCACATGATTTTGGTCACAGGAGTATTACAATAATTGGCCTTGGAACTTCGGTCAAGGCGGTCGGTGGTTGTATTCAGATACATATGTTCGTAAATCCGTATGAAATGGGAGTTAAATGCATAATCTGTGTGTGGAGGTCTGTTGTGAATTGTGTGACAGATTGCATGGTGGTTCTCTCCTTCTGTGTCCTAGAGACAAAGATCTGTCCATCCCCCAGCATCCTCTCACTGTTTAGAACAGCTGTTCTATTTGTCGTAACAAATGGAAGTAATCATGTAAAACCTGTAAATAAATATCAGTTAACTGCTCCTCACATGTGTGGTGGTGGTGGTGGTGTTCTTCTTTATTATTATTACGTGTGTGTGTGTGTGTGTGTGTGTGTGTGTGTGTGTGTGTGTGTGTGTGTGTGTGTGTGTGTGTGTGTGTGTGTGTGTGTGTGTGTGTGTGTGTGTGTGTGTGTGTGTGTGTGTGCTCCTCGGTCATAGAGCATTTTAACTGAGATTAGGCCTATAGAGAATCAGGAGAACAGCTACAATGAATGGAGGATGAAAGGAATAACCATGTCAAGCATAAGTAAGTAACCTTTGACTCTAATGCTCGATGTTATTATGGAGGACCGTCTTCTCGTTTTGTCGTCGTTTTTGTCGTCGTCTCCTCTTATGAACCTCCCTCAAAGAACTGTCCTCTCCTCCCTGTGTTGTGGTTACCATAGTGATATGCTTCGATAGCACTACGCGCTGTCATCGTCTTTGTCATTGGTGGTCACTCAGATCCAAGGGTCCGACCGTACAGCGGGCGGTGCCTCCCTCCGGTTCCAACCAATCACTGTACCGAATGTACAGTTGACGTTACCTGCATTGGTTGGACATGGAGAGAGGTACCACCCCACTGCACGTTCGGACACTTGGCTCTAGCAACCACCTCGCCATGGACTGTATCATCCTATTGAATAGGCCTGAACAGACTGGTATGTGATAGGCTTTTGGCTATGCTAATAGTTTGTTACAAGCAAAGGACATAATTAGGCAAAATTATGCTTTTTGTCTGGGTATTTTGTGTCTATGGAGTTGTCAGGTGACTTCCACTTAGAGTAGTAAATGTTTTATTTATGAAACTTGAACAAATTGTGAATGAAAGGATTCTGGCTGTCTTCAGCCACAAAGTCCAGGTCATGTTAGAGCCATGTAGTAGGTCTATGTAGAGCCAAGACGAATGTTTCTATACAGGCCTATACATTTGCTGAAGCCTACGCACCTTTATTCAGACTTCTCTGTTAGAACTTGTGCAATTGAGTTGAAGAAGTAGACCATTAGGCCTATGGCCTACATTACCATATATGGACAAGTCAAAATAGCGGGAGTCAGGGTGGGTTTTAATCACCTTCTAAATGGAGCACTGATTTCGTCAACAGATTTCCTGGACAACATAATAAACATTCAAAGAAGACCAGAGCTATATTCATTAGGTTACGTGATCGTTCTCTCAAAAAAATTCTGACGTCAACACTTTAGTCCTGTGGTCGACGAACTGTCCATTTGCGATGACTAATTAATTAATGAATTTATTAGGCAGGCTATGCCTCTACGATTCCTATCATCCAAATAAATAGCCCAAAAAAAGAGACAACGACTAAATTCTCATACCTTTGTAGAATTTTACAAATGTTTTTACCAATCAAAGCTTAGGACGTGTGTCGTTCCCGCGGCCGCCTCTCTACTCCAGAGACGGGGACGCGCAATCAAACAACCGCTTGGTGAAAAACACCGACGGCATCGACCACCCTGCCCACCCTCACAGCCCCTACCCACCCTCACAACAACGTTGCCATCCCGTTCTAGTCCGGATAACGGCAACATGACAACACGGATGCTGATTTTGATACACCACTTTGCGGATGAAGATGTCTTAATGGACTGATTGAAGATCTCAAGCGAGGAAGACGAAGGAAAAAAAATGCAACAATTATTTTTTCCACGACAGGTGTGTAATTTGATCAAAGCTGGTATATGTGAAATTGAAAATAGCGCTCAGGTTAATCCGATGTTGATATTTCTATAGTGACACGAATGTCATTCAATTCAACCTACTATTAAACAGCTACATTTTATGGATCACAATAAATGTACAGTTAACTATGTATCTCCTGCAGCCGAATATATATATATAATTGTTTTTTTTTGTATTTCCCCCAAAAAAAGAACACTTGTGTTTTTCTGTACCTAAAGTGCGTTTTCGACCATTTCATGCCGTTTTTGCGTCACTGAAAAACGCGATTGAAAAACAACGGGAGAAAACGGGTAGGCCCGCGTCGCCTTCCCGCGTTCTCAGCGGCGATGACAAGATAGACCTGCTGAACGAAACCCAAATTCTTTGAAAATGGACATATTGTAGGCCTACATAGGGCAACATCATAATCCCAAGTCAAATGTATTTTTAAAGGCGTATGATGTGTGTGATAACAACTGCGTGTTAACTTCATCATCGCTCAACCCTGACACTTGATCATTAGGGTCGTCGTATATAGCCTATCCTAAATATAACTATACAATACATCAATTCAAACAATACAAAAAAACAAGTGGACCTATGTGTTGTTGACTCAAGGTTGGCTCTTGCCCGTGCTGTGGTCTCCTGGATTGAGGGAACCAATAGGGTATCTGCACCCGGATGGTGAGGGTGCCTTTTCCACCAGGGCCTGCTGCTGAGTGAATTAGGTTGCTAGGGTGAAGCCACCACAGTAAACACACGAGGACACTCAGATAAGCATAAAGCGTTCCCCGCACGACCTTAATTGTTAACCACAATCCACCGGGGGAAAGGCAAAGGAGTTGGTGTATTGTTCTATGTAGGCGTATAGGAGTTGTTCAATAAGATAGTGTATAATGTGTATTTATTTAGGCCTCTAATGTGCATTCTGAAAGAGACGGCATATTGAGTTGGTCGACATTGTAAAGGTTAAGAAGGTGTACGATTGTTTAAAAGCCGGTGTTTCTATCAGCCAAGGCAATATAGGCTTAATACCTAATAGCAATAGTATCTCAACCATATAATAGGCTAATAGTGTTGAACCGACTCCACCAAAATAATGGTTTGAAGGGCAGAATTATATTTCACATACAATTATCGCCTTGAGTATGGTTACACAGTGGCGCGTGGCTGGTGTGAAAGTGTGACTTCAGTTAAGGTTTAACGTTTACTATTTGAAGTCCTTGACAGCTGAGTCGAAATCAAGCGGGGCCTGAATTACTCATTTCTCACCAACGGACCCATCTCCCTCTTGAAACAAGGCCGTGCTGACATTGACAGTCTCATACATTCGGTGTAGCCAATAGCTAATGTCTATCAGTCTGTAATTGTATATCTGTCTGCCTTTCTGTTTGACGGTCTATCTATCCGTCTTTGTCCCTCGGCCTATTACACTGTCTCACTGTCTGTCTGTCTATCAACTGCCTGTCTATTGAACTGTCTCCCTCCCTCCCCAGGCCGTCTCTCTGCCAGCCTAACCATGGTCTACGCCCCGTCGACCGGCCTGCTGGCCATCAAGCCCTCCCTCTACTCCCCGTCCTTCTCCTACCCGCTTTTCTTCAACTTCTCCGAGGCGGACAACTCCACCGCTGCTGCCGCCTCCGGCGTCCCCGTCAGCCCCACCCCCACCGCCACCACCACCCTCCCCTGCGACCGCGACGGCGCCTCCAGCGGTCAGCAGAATGGCACCCTCACCACGGGGCTCCAGGTCTCGTACGACCTGGCCCCGGCCGAGGTGGCCGTGCTGGGCCTGGTGTTCGGCGTCCTGTGGCTGGTCTCCATCCTGGGCAACGCCCTGGTGTGCCTGGTCATCCACCGCAGCCGCCGCACCCAGTCCACCACCAACTACTTTGTGGTGTCCATGGCGTGCGCCGACCTGCTGCTCAGCCTGGGCTGCGCTCCCTTCGTCCTGCTGCAGGTCAGCGCGGGCCGCTGGCCGCTCAGCGCCGCCGCCTGCAAGCTGGTGCGCTACCTGCAGCACCTGTGCCCCGGCGTGCAGGTGTACGTGCTGCTGTCCATCTGCGTGGACCGCTTCTACACCATCGTCTACCCGCTCAGCTTCAAGGTGTCGCGCGAGAAGGCCAAGAAGATGATCCTGGCGTCGTGGCTGTTTGACGCCGCCTTCGTGGCCCCGTGCCTCTTCTTCTACGGGGGCGCGTGGTCGTCGCGGGCGGGCCACTGCGACTTCTTCCTCCCGTACAGCTGGGGCGGCGTGGCCTACGGGGTGGCGCACCTGCTCCTGGGCTTCCTGGTGCCCGTGGCGCTGATCGCGTCCTTCTACCAGCGCGTGGTGCGCTACATCTGGCGGATCAGCGCCGACGGGCACACGGTGCGCCGGACCATGAACATCGTGCCGAGGACTAAGGTCAAGACCATCAAGATGTTCCTCATGCTCAACTCGGTGTTCCTGCTCACCTGGACGCCCTTCTACGTGGCCCAGCTGTGGCACCCCAGGGAGTCCGCCAGCGGCTCCAACCGCCAGGGGGCGCTGTTCTTCACGGCCGTGGCCTGGATCTCCTTCAGCTCCACCGCGTCCAAGCCCACGCTGTACTCGGTGTACAACGCCAACTTCCGGAGGGGCATGAGGGAGACCTTCTGCATGTCGTCCATGAAGTGTTACCGCAGCAACGCGTACACCATCACCGCCAGCACGCGCATGGCCAAGAAGAACTACGTGGGCGTGGTGGACATCCCCGTGCACGCCAAGGCCCTGACCAAGGACTCCATTTGTGACACCTTTGACCGCGAGGCCAAGGAGAAGAAACTGGCCTGGCCTATCAATGCAAACCCCCCCAACACCTTCGTGTAGCCGAGCCAGATTTTGCAGCTATGAACACAACGTGGATGATAACCGCGCTGACGTTTAAAAGAAAAATGGCTTTGAAATGCACAAGTCCAGCTGCTGGACAACTCACCAGGGGAAACTAATCAATCTGTCTTTTACATTTAAAGGAAGTCCCCAGTGGGAAAGAGAAGTGTGGGATTTGTATGTTTTGGAAGAAAATCCGCAAAATGTCAAATGTATGTATTTATGAATATATATAATTATGAATATCATTGTCGGTGTCATCAGCGGTATGTGTACATATACTGTAGATATTGCAGTAAAGGGGTTCCTCAGGTAGCACAGTCTGTGTACAGTGGTACCTCTTTTGTAAGAGGTCATAGGTGAAAAGATAATCACTCCGCACACAATGTATTTGTAATATCAGTCGTGCATTTATCTTTTAGTCACTTGTTTCAATCTGATTTTTGTGATGACCCACTTCGAGTGCGGGCTCCCACACAGCCAGTTCATCTTTAATGTCTACAGTGGATTTGTATTCCTTTAAAACAAAACAGTGATTCTGTCAAAATGATTTACCATTTCAACGCTACATTTTCTTGTAAGTCTTCTAATTATGCCCGTGTAATGTATTATTTCAGTACGCTGTCAACTACCGTGTTTGAAAAAAATAATATGAATCATTCTGTGAGAAGAATAATAAAAAAATGCACACATTGAATTTTCTTCAGAGCCAGTTTAACAGGGTTGTGTAAAATGTTTCCCAGAACTGTAAAACAAAATCAACCAAGACAAATGGATTGACATATGCGTTTTATTTTGATCGCCATGGTTACACCTTCGTCCTTCTCCACAGAGTAACCGCTTTATTAGCTAATCTTCTTCCTGCCATTCCTTGCTTCCTATTGGTCCCCTGGTGCATTGAAACAATGTGGAAAACCACAACAATCTGTCTGGTTTTTGTGTTTTCCCCAGTCTGCCTAGAAACAGTGTTATGACCTGGTTATTACCTGTCCTTAAACATCATTTTAACCATACAAGGCTTATTCACACACACACACACACACGATACATACCGGTACATTAGTTGATTAACATAAAAAATATTATTTATTGATTTAATGTCTGTAAATAACAATAGGTCTGTGAATAACATTTTATGTTTAGTGTATTTGAATCCAATAAGTGGCGGTGAACCCAACAAACGTTTTTTCAAACTTAACATTGAAAAGATTTAAACTGAAAATCCATGAAAGAAGATGTGTCTTAAACATGGACAGATGTTTCATTAGAAGATTGTCATGAACATTTAAAGACAATTTAAAAGTGACTTTTTAGGATTTCATCCTCCCTTTAATCCTTTCCTTACCTTACTTACACTCTCAGCTTCCAACAAGAAACAATATCCAATCACAAAGAAAAGCAACATTACATTTATCAATGCAAAAATATGCCCTAAAAGGCAACTTTCTAATTCAAAGACTCATTAAATATGAATTCAAGGCTCCAAATATAAAATAGTATAGGCATCACACGTGGACGTAAAGTAACGGACCGACTAAGTCAAGGAAGGGCCCAATTTTGTAAGACAAAAATAGCGATTTCTCAGGAGTCTCCATTTATACAATTGTATGAAATATAACTAACTTTTGTTGACAAAAAGAGCAGATGGTCTGGGATTAATTCCACCACAAAAAAAAAAGAGAAAAACAATTCAAACAGACTTCACAATACATTCATGACCACAATACAAAATGTGGTAAGGTGCTTTCTCCGATCCAATACAAAATACGAATACAAAACTATATCCGATTGACGTATCAGTTCTATTGTACATCTCGATTCTTCGGTGTATGGATTACGTTATAGTCAGTAGTAGTAATCCGGGCTTCTGCTTGCCTCAACCTCTCTTTGCGTGTTTATCTTAATGACTGTGTATGATTTCACCAAACTTAATTTAAAGGAAACGGGAACATAAAGAAAAAAATAAAAGAGTTGTAATCGGAGCATACCACATCAGCATGTACAACCCGTTTGTTTAGTTTTAGAATGCTTGTTCGAATCTATCGCCACGACAACAGCGTACGTACGTAGAGTATCAGGTGCACACAACATAAACGGCATTGTATGTATACATTCAGGGAACAACAAGTCAATCCATAAAGATCTCGCCATCCCCACTCGCAAAAATAACATATCTATACATGCCTATGCGTTTATCTATCGTGGGATTGAGCAAAACAAAGTAATAATCGCCCGATCTGAAATCGTGAGGACGCCTAACCCCCAGGCCGGGGTGTGTGTGTGTGCTCTCGGAACCCCCATTTGTGTCGACACAGTTCCCCGATTTCCTGTGAATGCGGTCAGTTCTCCATCCATCTCGTTTCCGCATGTCTTCCTCTAATACAGCCGGCCACCCCCACCCCCAGTTCAGCCCTGGCTGTTGCTGCTGGCCGTGCTGTTCTTGCTGTTCTTGCTGTTCTTGGACATCTTTGTGCTGCCGTCATGGGACGTTTTCTGGTCGTCACCCGTGAGCAGAGCCTTGATCTCCGAGGGGATCTTGCCCTGGTCCATTGCTGAGCACCACTGCTTGTACTGGGGATCAGAGAGTTCATCACAACTTGATAAGAGATGCCGTGATCACATAGGGTCACATTGGGGGCTGGGGACGCAAAAACGACACACTACTAGTGAAAGATTTTATTTGAAAAAACAAAAAAAATCTAGTTTAGGAATTTGGATTAAATTGATTAAGAACACTGTACGGTATCTTGAACGTGAGACACACATTACTAAAAGATTATCAGATAATTAAGTATAGGGCCCTGGACATGATGAGCAATGAAATCAGGGTTAGGGTTGGTGAGTCCAGTGTGAGTAGGGCTAGGGTTGGTGAGTAGGTTTAGGGTTGGTTAGTCCAGTGTGTGTGTGGTTAGGGTTGGCAAGTACAGTGTGAGTGTGGTTAGGGTTGGTGAGTCCTGTGTGAGTAGGGTTAGGGTTGGTGAGTCCAGTGTGAGTAGGGTTAGGGTTGCTGAGTCCAGTCTGGGTAGGGTTAGGGGTTGGTTTGTATATATCTTGTGTAGTTTTGTTACCATCTCCAGCTCCTCACGGAGGGCACAGATGGCCCTCTCCTTGCTGGATACCAGCTCCTCCAGGTACTGGTACCTGAGCTTCTTCCTAGCCCGACACTCCCTTGCACTCTGCCTGCTCCTCTCTAGCTTGGCCTTTAGATCAATCTTGGCCGGCTTGCGTCCTCGCTTCCCCGGCTTCTTCACTTTACCCGCAACAATCTGTCAAATAAATTAAAACCACAATATATCAACCCATCTAATCTGTTGCATATTACAATGTGTCTGTTACTGCAAATCCTAAGGTATTCTTTGCATGCTGATTTTTAAGTTTGTTTACATCTTGTAAACCGCAATAATTCAGTAAACCTGTTAATGGAAAATGTTAAACTTCTCTAAGCACCACTGCACGACTCAACGAATCACCAGTAATACAAAATGTTGAACTCTTAGCATTTCTTTTAATTTTAGTTGCCATGTTCCATTCTCTTATCATCATGAAGGATCTGACTAAAGTATACAAGTAGTAAAGTGGGACGCAAGCACTGTTACGCATCATTAATACACGAATGGAGTAGCATTGTACCGCGTTTAGGATTGAGGAAAAAACACATTCCAAATGTAAACCAGAAGGAACACTATTAAGATCCAAACACCATGATGGAAAGACGTGTATTTCCCAGACATGAAGCTCGCAGTGTGCCTACAGGCCCAGTATTCCAGCTCTACTCGCGACACACACACAACACGGTAGGCCGTCGCCTACGACAATATTCGACCCAGCAAGCGTGAACTGTTGTTAGCTTTGGGTGCAGTTTGATGAAACAAGCGAATAGTGAGCCATGATATTTGTCTCACCTTATTGTCATCCATTTTAGTACCCGACGTTAACACTTGCGCTTTTTCCTAGTGCTGCAAACCTTAGAGTAATTACGTTACGGGACAAAATACGACAACGATAATGACCACTGTTTTGCGAGTGCGTTTATATGGACGGATGTGCACTTGTTAGCCTCCTCAACCCTCCACAAATCACGTACAGATTGTTACCGTTCGGAATTGTAAGCTATTGGCTTGTGTTTACATCACTTTCATAGTTCCTGTTGTGGTTCTGCTCCGGAAATACGTCAAGCTTCGTTGTCGTGTTATGTTTTAGCCTGTACCGCCGCCAAGCGGACGGTTCGGAATTGAGCCAGGGTTTTGGCGGCTGCAGTGCGAGTTCTGATATAGCATCCCTGAAAATGTAATTCAGGTCATATTTGAGGACACGTGTATCAAATGATACACATAAAGTAAAATACTCTTTTTAAATATTCTAGTCACGTAAATGTACAATAGCTTGACAAGGGAGTACATGTAGGCCACTTCCAAAGTTAAACATCGCGAATTGTATTGACGGACTGTAGACAACCACTTGTTTGCACACCATTGAAACGTTCTACAGATCTAATAAACATTGACAGCGATTTACATTTTTTATGTAACTATATCTTCTTGCGGACTTTGAAGCGTGAGGCTGTGCCTTTAAGAGCGACTGTTCAGCGCTCTGACTGGGGAGCTGCGATGACGGCATCCCTTTATTTTTATCGCAATGACCTCATGTCTTATGGCAGAAGTTTACTAACGAGAGAATTTCTTTCTTTTATATAACTTCGCCGTCCGCAGTATCCTTTGCTCCGCTTTCTTCGTCGCGGTGGGGGGCCATGGAGTGTCTTTAAACTCCAATACTGGGCTGTATGGCGAAAAAAGTCATTTTCACGACAAATTCTCTAACGGTGAGTTTTCGAAATTTCTAATGAGCAACTCGGCAGCATCTCGCAATGAGGCCTAAGTTATGGAGTTTCTCCATGTGTCTTCGGACAGGGATTCTGAAAGTAACGCATTGTAAAACAAAAGGACGAAAGGCCTCCAATATCTGGAGATACTTAAGAAACGATCACACTTATTTCTGTGCATCGACCTGTCGAGTTCGCTTGACCGTCGCGATACATAGGCGTACGAAATGTCTGGTGCGATTAAACACTATAATCTAATGTCGCACACTGCGGACACGATCACTTAAAACTGAACTGGACCCGACCAGGATGAAACTTTTGTAAAAAAAAATTCTCTCTTTGCGATATCATCATTTGATATTGTGACCAAGAAGCAATGCCGAATTGTTATGTCTGACCTGGGTTTATTTATTGTCGCTTTGATATGAGGTGTGAAGAATAGGCAACGTGTGGGTATTATTGTTGTATAGATGTATGTCGTCGACAGTAGACTGTGGTCGATCAGCTGTCACAGAAAGATGTTCCAATCTGTCTTGTCGGAGTAAAACTCAATCAGCTGTCACAACACAGACCCACACTATACTCAGGCTGTTAACTATAAGACCGCAAAGCAAAACACAAATTCAATCATTTGAATCATGCGATAGAAACCCTATAATAACCGGTCTTTTTTTTTATCTTCTCTAGCGGTAAAGGAAGTCAAAGGGGGAATAAAATAAAAACAATTTGCCCAAATCATGTTAATGATTACAACCTTAGGCGTCTACAGCGACAGGGTCATGAAGAGTCGTTTTCTGGGGGGTGGGTGTGTGTGTGTGTGTTTGTGTGTGTGTGTGTGTGTGTGTGTGTGTGTGTGTGTGTGGGGGGGGGGGGGGGGGGGGGGGGGGGGGGGGGGGGGGGGTAGGCAGACCAGTTAAATGGAAGATTAGTAAGGTATGTCTACTATCGTCGGTCTCAGCCCGCTTTCTGTCTTAACTTTATGTTTTAACCAGATGTACCACCTGATTGAAGTGTACTTGATGTTTGGCGGAGAGAGTGAGACGTGAAGAGTGTGATCATCCCGATTAAACGGTGTGTGTTTCAGGAAGCAGATGTCTTAGATGTTGTCTTAGATGTTGTCTGGCCTGATATTACATTTCGTTCTTTTATCAGAAAAACTTCCACATGATACATGAGAAGCTGGAACTATCACAGTATCAGTTGGGCATAAATAAGTCTTTTTTTTTCAGGTTGATCCTATACAAAATATTGTACAAATGCACAATATCAACCTGTTATTTACTGTTAATTTACAGGTTATTACAGACAGCGTGAAATGACACGCTGATTTGATGATTTAAGTTTGAATAATATATTTATTATTTGAGGAGTTGCAAAGAATTGATGGGAAGAAAAGACATTGGATGGATGTGATGTAATTTATGTGAATTCAAGGAACCCGGCACTTTGCCACAGTTGTGAAAACTTGGTAGTTTTGGAGAAAGTGACGATTAGATTTAATGTTAAATAAATTAGAAAAAAATAAATAACTAGTATTGACCAAAGCATACCTAATTCAGATAGTGAATCTTAAATAAAGTCAATACCAGCATGGTCGTTTTAGAAGCAGAAGTCGTGCTAAAAGCCACTTTTTCCAAAGACTAACTTAACCCTAAATCAATCCACACTGCTCGCTGGCCAAATCTGAACGTCATTTAATGTGGAAAGTAACGTCACACATAGTTGTCATCAATCACATTACCTTTTTGGTTTCTGTGCCTGAATCTGTCCTTGTACTGTGATTTTAATGTTTAATGTCTTTAAAAGATAATAAACATTTCCCCCTCCCATCGCCACTTCCAAAAGGATGGAAATTATTGTTTGAAAGGTGACCACTCAAGTCAGTCAAGTGCAGTTTATTTGTTTAGCTCAAAGGGTTTCACAGGCCATGTTTTATGACATCCCCCTACCCAGCCCCTAAAAGAGCCAAGAAAAACCCATCTCCTTCTAGGGATGGTTAGGATTGCAGTGGCTGCCATAATGGACATACATAATGGTGGCATTAAACTCACCCTCTGCTAGAAGACATGAGACCTTGGCTTCAATGAGGTCTTCATCCACGTACTTATTTGAAGGCTGAACCTCAATGTTTTACCTAACTGGGGTTTAGGTTAGCCCCGTGAGATCATTCTGATCTGGTGAGCTAATACTCCCCCCTAGCGCTGATAGGTCCGTCCACTTCTTGGATTTTGAAAGTTTCTTTCAACGGGATTGAGGCCAGACTGATCTTCAGCGAGAAATTGAAATGTGAACTTGTGTGATCAGGACGGGCTCATGAGGCTAGTTTAGGTCATGAAATAGGTAAACCCAGACTAATTACTAGAGATGACGGGTCAGAGCTTTCGGGTTGACCTATCAAACCCTCATTACCCTTTTGGTTGACACAATTACAATAACAACAAAGCATGGTCCATCTAGTCAATCTTTAATGTGTTACTTAGTTCAAACTAATACCAATCTCATAGAATAGGGAAGCCAGAATTTTATTTCTGTCGACATTCATTGCTTATTTATATCAGACAATAAGGGAAACCAAATGACGAAACAGAAAAATATTTGAGGTTTGCTAATATGTAATGTTCATATTCAAATATTTGTCTTGAGGCGTATAGTAGCTTGGACGAGATCACAGCAATATCATTTTGTTCTGAAATCTCAGGTGATATTTGTTCTCTTATTACAATAGAGTAACTATATTAATGTATAACTAACACAACTATTCACTTCCCGCAGACAATCTTCTGCTAGCATCTGTTTCCCTGAGTGTAAACAATCGGTATAATTTGTAAGATAAGAGGCCATGTTGAGAAATAAAATGACTAAACGGCGTGTTGCTAATAGGTCAGATATGCTATGCTGCTGTTGACTCCGCCGACTGCAAGTCATTGTCCCGCCCCTTTGTGTGGAATAACCCCGCCCCCATCTTGGCATCACTTTGTTTTTCATCCATATCTCCATTGAAATAATGAAAGAAAATTGAATGACAAACAGAGAAAGTTAATCATATACACACAAATACACCCAAGCAACAAACGTGAGTGCCTAAAGCAAAATCATGCTGTTCTGCTTTATTTGCTTGATGTTAATTTTTGATTTGAGTACTTGCATAGTGTTATCCACAAAACCATACCAATTCATTTTTTTATTATTAAATTAAATAAAACAACAACTGTATTCAGAAATACACTCACAAAATAAACTTCAAATATATATTTCAATAATAAAATACAATTGTGAATGATGTTATCGCTATGTATGCATTAGCCACGTTAGTTCAACAGATTCACTTAGCCTAGCTGTGTGTCGATCCAATCACGTCATTTGACTTGTAGACCTTGAGAAGTGACTTCAACCTCATATTATAGGTTTAGCCTCATCGTCGTGGGCTGACGACCATCTAACACGTTTAGACCCCGGGCCAGACTTTTAAGAAATAAAAACCCATAACTTGATAAAGACCACAGGTGCGGTCCAAGAGTCATCCTCTATAATTTCAACACACCTTATTTCCTCCTACTCGACTTCTAACTGCTGCTGCTTGTCTCCTCGAAGGTATAGTGAACGAGCAATAGGCATTGTACATTAGAATGCATCATGGGATTTTTTGTTGTCCATACCCCCGCATTTTGAGAGGACTCAGAGAGAGAGAGAGTTGTAGTACTGTAAAATCCTAAAACCACGTTAATATACAGTTGAGTGAGTGGATTCCCTATTGAGTGCGACTATCGGAACGCAGCCCTTGCTCTTCAATGATCATAGCCGCAACCGCCATACTGTCTTTCTTGACGGTGCAGCTGATCGAAAGGGTCGTGAAATCGGACCTCACAGAACTAAAGTGTGATGAATCGTGGGGGCGGATTCTTTCCGCTTAGTTTAGTCATGCTCTCTCTTCTTCATGGCCGTGGTCTGTGTGGAGCGCCATCGCCTCGCCGCTGTTGCCATGTGAAGTGAAGGACAGCCGTTGGAGATGAGAGATGAGATCTACATGCGAGGTATATTTAGCCGTGGCATCATTCCTTTTTTGCAACTCGATTCCTGCGTAGACCCATTCGTCATCTACAGATACAGTGCTAGCAGACCCTTAAAAGCAGCCGATGGATTGGTACGGGTCTTTGGAAGTCAAAGAGGTGGACGCTTTCTGAACACGTTTCTACCAATTCCAATTGTATGTGGATCACATTTAAGAAAAGGCTGTTCCATTGATGTTCGGCCTTCAGGCCTACACACCGTATTTTCAAACACGGACAATGTGCGATTAGTCAAACTTTTAATCGGTTTATAAAAGCTTAATCAACAGCTTTAGAAAGGTCTCCACCATGGAGACTTTGGCACCGGTCAGTGCATGCCGCTGCCCATTTCATTTTTTACAGAATTTAATCTGACTGCCAAGCACACACACACACACACACACACACACACACACAAACACACACCTATTTACATTTACTTCAGTCAGCCGGTTAGCCGGTCCTCAGCGCTAGGTTAGAATAATTAAAGGGTGGCGAAACAATAATAATATCATTTTTCTTTTTTAAGCGTGTCTATGTCTTTTTATAAACTCTGCGTGTGTTAGGCCATGACAGTTTTGACATATCCCATGTAAAATATTATTTGGGGGAAACAGGTGGGAGAGCTTTTGTGGCACTGACAAGTTTTCTTTGCAGTGAATAACGGCGCCACATTTTGTGGTGTGAGAGTTCGTTTTGAGAAGTAGAAGCCTGGAACTAAATGAACTGAAACCTGACAGTTATGCCACCTTTGACACCTAATTATTAAATTTGCGTAATAAAAAACCCATCAAATAAAATTGGATAGATTTAGTGTTCGTTCTTCTATGTAAGGAGGCATTTGAAAGTCTTTGTCTGGCGAGAGGGCTATTGTTACCATGAGGTGCTAATCTAAGGGGAGGAAATCCCAACGGCATAGAATTTCATCATTTTCTTTTTATTACGATTGTTCTTTGGAACGGGCTGCCGAAACTTTACTCGCCTTGACGGGTGGTCCATTTTCAAGGAGAGACATGTTTTGGGGAAGTTTCTTTGTTGTGC
Source organism: Lota lota (assembly GCA_026745465.1). Classification (NCBI taxonomy): domain Eukaryota; kingdom Metazoa; phylum Chordata; class Actinopteri; order Gadiformes; family Lotidae; genus Lota; species Lota lota. The sequence goes on from JACYXH010000371.1 coordinate 38,783, forward strand.
TCCTCATCCAGTAAATGCTGGTTTATACAGCGCAGGGGAATTTCCTAGGGCCCGTGGCCAGATGATTCAACTCGGGTCTAGCAACGGTAGCTGGCCACTCTGAAAATGGGAAGTCAGCGGCAGCAGACTTGTAGCAAACATATGCATAGGAAGTAGCAATTGTTCCTTTTCTCTTACTAGGCCATTGAAGAAAGGTATTTAACTTAAACATTCAAGGTCACTAGATATGATGCAATCTTTGCTATGCCCCCCCCCCCCCCCCCCCCCCCCCCCCCCCCCCCCCCCCCCCCCCCCCCCCCCCCCCCCCCCCCCCCCATGCTTATCTCTCTCTGTCTCGCCTCTCTCCCCCCTTCTCTCCCACTGTAGAGGCATTGTGGGATACTGGAAACTTTCTTTCTGACTTATTGTGTTTGTCAACAGTGCCGTGCATTTAAAAACAAGCTTCAGAAGAAATCAATGCACACATTTCCAGCCAAAAACGGTGAATCTAATTCTCCCCCTCTTCCACATCTCTCTCTCTCTCTCTCTCTCTCTCTCTCTCTCTCTCTCTCTCTCTCTCTCTCTCTCTCTCTCTCTCTCTCTCTCTCTCTCTCTCTCTCTCTCTCTCTCCCCTCTCCTCTCTCTCTCTCTCCTCTCTCTTTTCTCTCTCTCTCTCTCTCTCCCACAGCGCCCACACCCCCACCACCCAAAGAGGCCGATAAGCACTTAAGCATGAAGGCGGGGAGAGAGGTGTGCGATGATGTAACGGCCGCACAGCCGAAGAGAGAAGACTTCTTTTGTCGTAGCCGATCAATGGTGTGAATACGTCTGCCGCTTAGACCCACCCCCTTCGTCCCTCCCTCGCTCCTTCCCTCGCTCCTCACGCATCCCTAGAAGTCTCTCTTCTTCTCAGAAACTAGGCCGCAGTTGTAGACATTTTGGCATACATACACCCACACAGACACACAGAGACACACAGACGCACACACACACACACACACACACACACACACACACACACACACAAGAATGATAGTCGCGGGAGGGTTATATAAAATCTTTTAGACCAATAGGGAGGCCTCCTGTCTTTTTACACCGCTTTCCTTCCCTCTGTGTTGCTCATTTTTTTCTCTCTCTCTCTCTTTGGCTCACGCTCTCTTGTCACACACACTCACTCACTCGCGCTCTCTCCCTCTGTGTGTGTGTGTGTGTGTGTGTGTGTGTCTCTCTCTCTCTCTCTCTGTCTCTCTCTCGTTCCTTTTTGGCCCCGGGTCCGGGCAGCCGAGCTCCATCAGTATGACATCATCCCCGGCCGACACAATGGCGCTCTTCATCTCCTGAGGGCCCTCGCTAGGAGCTGCGTCATCGCTGCCCCCCCCCGCCGCTCCCCCACCAGCCCCGACCGGGAGGAGGAGGAAGAGGAGGAAGAGGAGGAAGAGGAAGAAGAGGAGGAAGAGGAAGAAGAGGAGGAAGAGGAGGAGGAGCAGAGGGCATAAAGAGGAGGCCGGCGGAGGGTCCAGGGTGGGGGGTCTGTGGGTGCGTGTTTCAGGGGTGTTTGGGGGGGTCCGGGTGGGGTCGGGGGAGGGTGTGGGTGTGGGGCGGGGGCTGATTAGTCTCTCCAGAGAGCGAGGGGGCGAGGGAGAGTAAGAGACAGAGGGGGGCGAACCGTCATGACGGAGTGTCCAGGCAGCCGGTTGGCGGGCCACGCCGCCGCCGGCCGCCGCCGCCGCCGCCACCTCCACCTCCACCGCGGGGGGGCCCGGGACCCCGTGCCCCCGGCGCGCGCAGCCCATCGCGGCCGAGGCGCTGGTGGCGCTGCTGGAGAGCGGGCTGGACCGCGTGCTCCTCATCGACAGCCGGCCCTTCGTGGACTACAACGCCTCGCACGTGCTGGAGGCGGTCAATGTCAACTGCTCCAAGCTGATGAAGAGGAGGCTGCAGCAGGACAAGGTGCAGATCGCCGAGCTCCTCCAGCACTCCGCCAAGAAGAAGGTGAGTGTCCACACACACCCCCCCCCCCCCCCCACACACCCCCCGGCACACACAATCCCGGGTCGGCGGTTCAACAAACGCAGGCTTATGTCTGTTGGGCGACGAAGAAAACGGGTGAGCGGTGTGTTTATTGCACTCGTGCTTGGCAGAGCGAGCGCCCTGCCCTCCCGAAGGCCTCCAGGCTCAAACTGTGGTCATGTGCTCGTGATGCGAGACACACGCGCACATGCACGTCTATATTTATATGCATTTACTGAGGTCGGCGTTGTGTGTTGCAGCACCGAGGCCCATCCCTTTCGTGGTCTGGCGTTCAAAATGTGAATTGCGTTTGTTTGTGCCTCTTTATTACTGAGGCAACATTTTCCAACAGATTGTAACCTATTATTGATTTTTGGTCTACGGTCGAGGCGGGAAACGAGCACAGCTGTTGCTCTGAATGTGCGGACGTCGCCTTAATGTGTGGCCCTAGCTTCCCGTACTTTATTACAGGGTTAGTAATATGTCTAGTAATATGTTAGTAATATGTCTAGTAATATGTTAGTAATATGTTAGTTACTAGCGGTTACTAGCGGTGCGCAGCCTACCCAGTGCATAATGTCAAATGAATGGCGACTAGGAGGTTTGTTGACCGCTACAAGGGAGCCCTGCTAATTAGTAGCATCAAGCCATTATGCATTAACGAGTTCCAGTTTACTGTAACCTAGATACCGACACTTGTTAGAACATTTATACCGTCTGTTAGTGTGATGGCGGAGAAACTCCCACTTCCCCAGAAAGTGGAAGTGGAAGGGGAAAGTGGTGGATAGGAGTTTACAGGTTCACAGTTTGTAAAACTTAAGATGATGCTGCAGGTAAACAAACAATAAATTGTTTGTTGTTGTACTGTGCGGTCATCCAAACGATGCTAGGCCGTCCAACAGTTCTAACTGTAAATAATTCTTAAAGAGGCTCTACCCTCAGAAACTCCTCCTGGTAGTTTTACTTGGTCTATAAACATTGTTTTATGTGCAGTACGTCAGAACCCAACACCTAAAAATAAAAGTTCCACTCAATTCCACAATTACATTAAATTCAAATGAATTGAATTAAAGCGGGCCCAAACCCATAACCCACTTTATTTCAGCTGTCCAACGTTCAATGTAATAGGATTGTCAATCTGTATGAAATGGATCTACCGTTTATGTAATCGTTCCAAAAACATGGACATATTTGTCTAACTAGAGGCTGGAAAAGAATCAGAATGTGATTCATGGTTTACGTCGACCACTAAAGTGACATAATTTCACCACCACCTACTGACAGACCCTCAATCACATATCTTCATTCATCGTAGGAATCAGACGCTTAACGTGATAATGGCAGTGCCTTTATAACTACATGGGAAACTGCCCCTGGGTTCACATTAAACTTTCTGATTTGTTATATTTTGTTGGTGCACCGCATGGTGAGCACAGCTGATGGAGCCCTGCTGCAGTTGATCACATGTTTATGTCATTCCAAAAGTTGGTATACATTCCTCATATTCTGTCAGCCAGTCCTTCATCTACTGCACACCTACCCCTTACACCGGGCTGCTTGTACATCAGAATGCATCATGGGAGTATTTGTTGGCAACACTCCGCCATATTGAAAGGACTCAAGAGAGTTTTAGTACTGTCAAATCCTAAATCAATGTTAATGTACCGTAACCTAGGCTAATGAAAACTCTGTTTTGCCACGTCTTGCATGAGAAATGCTGTGGCAGTTTCCTCATAATGACAAATCATTTGCAGATTATTGACTAAACAATGACACTAAAACAAAACCGTTACCACCAACATAGTGACTATGATAATAAATCCAAAATTTGAAGTCGCAATGTACAAGCCCTATAGGAGTTTCTCCCTTTATTTCTGCATTAGTAGGAGTGTTTCCCCCTACCCATCGCATGCTGAGACTTGGGCCTAGAGAGGACACCCCCTCTCAAATAGCACACGAGGCCGCGCATGTGGAGACCCCTTGTCATTATGATGACTTACATCGACCTCATCCCCAACAACCCCATGCTCTGATCCCTGCAGCTGGAGCTCCAGGGAGACCAGGAGGTGGTGGTGTACGACCTGAGCTCCACTGACCCGGCGGGCCTCTCCTCGGACGGCTTCCTCAGTGTCCTGCTGGCCAAGCTGGAGCGGAGCTTCCCCTCCGTGCACCTGCTCGCAGGTAAGACCTCGTCACGGTGTCACATCTCTGCTTCATTAGGAGGTTTCACATCCGCACTGGTGATAGATATACTAATATACTACATTATCGTTATAGAAATCTATTAATGTTAATTGACAAACAGAAAAACGTAAACCTGCTCTTTGCTTCGGAGAGGCCGTTTGTTTTTCGACTGAGCAAAGTGGAATTTCTATCCTCAGACCGATACGAATATCTAGAGCTGTATCAGAAAGAATCTTCTTTGTATTGCCAGGTAATCTTTCACGTACAAGGAAAGTGTCACGGTGTGTTAGTTGCCAATAGTCACATGCAAGAAAAGTATTTGAGAGATGTTACATTGTGGTTTCGATGATAACCCTGAAATAGTGACGTCTCGAGACGCGTGTCGGCTGATAATCTTCTACTAATAATTGCTCAGCGGAAGTCGTGTTCTGAAAGCGCACACTTAAAATGTTGTGAGCATATCTTGTTGGCAACACGCGCCCGCCAGATCACACATTTGATCACGGAAGGAAAACCCTGGTTGCGACACAATGATGTTATTAATAATGCAGACACGACTCACAGAATACCCTTTGATCTGCAGCCGTGGATCGATCATAATACTTTTTTTAATCTCATATGCTGTAACATAATGTGGTTGAGTGTATAATATAACCAAAAATATTGTTTAAATAGAAATAAGATGTATAAAAATATATGAAGACAAATAAACAAACTCTATTGGGTTTCCATTCAGGGAATGAATAGAAAATGAAAAACAGAATATATAAATGTAAAACTATAAAATTAACAAGATTCAATATGATGGGTAGAAATTACTCATGCATAACCAGTTTGTCTTGGCCAGCTCTTCCTAAAAAGTCATCATGTAGTCATGGTGACAGTTCACTGTGTCAGTCTGTCTATGTAATCCGAGTGCTTTCATGCTTGAATTCCCCCACTTTCGTAAGCTCTGTGTGTGTGTGTGTGTGTGTGTGTGTGTGTGCTTGGGTGCCTGCGTGCGTGCATGCGTGTCTTCATTGATCATTGTTTTGGCTTATTGACTGTACATCCCAGACCCCTCCCTCACTTTTAACAACGGTGGTTCAGCTGGTATCGTAACATACATTTAAGATGTATTTAACTAGCTTTCATCATGGAACCGCTACGTCTCCTCGATAGCTGTCAGTTGCTTTAAAGTCAAATCTCCACACATTGTGGTTATCCGCCATGGAAACGGATGCCAAAGCGCTGAAGCAACACTGTCACACTATCATTGAAGAGGGCTTTATTTCTTTATCTCGGTTGTACACGGAACTCTCCGAGTACTTCAACTGGGAAATAGCGCTGGGTTTTGTCATACGTGATGAATAGGACACCATTGAGGCGAACGATGTCATACCCCACCAACAATACAATACGATCCCAGCCACCAGGAATTGTGTTGCCTCATTCCCGCCCCCCCCCCCCCAGTATTTTTCTAAACAGAATCCTTTGTCATAATGTCAACCCTCAATTAATTGTTCAGCTTTTTTTATAGCTTCTTTTAACAGAACTATTAAACAGTTTTCACACTTCCCCTTTGGAGAACAAGCAGGCTGTGTGTGTGTGTGTCTGTGGTGTGGTGTGGTGTGGTTTGCGCGTGTGTGTGTGTGTGTGTGTGTGTGTGGTGTGGTGTGGTGTGGTTTGCGCGTGTGTGTGTGTGTGTGTGTGTGTGGTGTGGTATGTGTGTGCACGTGTGTGTGCGTTGTGATGTGTGTGTGTGTGTGTGCATTGTGTGTGTGTGTGTGTGTGTGCGTGCGCGTCAGCGGCTCTGAACAGTGACCCGCGTTGTGAGCACATTCTGTGAAGGAATCGCTTCGGGGCCACGGCCAGAGAGCGGGTGGAGTCGCCATGCCGACATTACGTCATCGTTACATAAGAAAGATCGAAAAAAAGAAAATAAACCTCAGTGGAAAAGCAGGGACTGCGGCGGTCGGGTCCGCATGTCAACGTAACAAACAAAACACGGAGCTTGAAACCCAATAGGCTCATCTATCAAGGCCACTGACAGGCCCCAGGGCCATGTCCCGGGTTCAGATGCATGGTAGACATAAGACTACCTTCCCCCCCCCCCCGCCTAAACACCCTCCCCCGCTCCCATCACCATTAGAGAAAGAGCCAGAGCCATTCTGGGGGCCCCTATGGAGGGGGGAAAGTTTCACAAAAACACATGTTATTTTGAGGCCCACACATTTAGACATTAAGAACATAAGGACACGTTTGGTCAGCGAGAGCGACGTGAATTCCAGTTTCAAAGTAGAAAGTGGTCCACATAGTCTACATACTGAACTCGATGACCACCCCTGTATTTATATTTACAAGAGACGGCAACATATATATTTATAGCTACAACGCCCGACCACATGGAAATAGATACAACAGCAGGCGGCGTAGAAATAGATGCAGCAGAGACAGTGCAATACGATGCAGCACATCACATTTTATCCTGAGTCATGGAAGTCGACGTGGGCAGGGGGAGATGAAAGGGGACAGAGCATCGTCGAGCAGCAGAGTAAAGCTCGTTGCCATGGAAACAACTGGAAAGAGCATCGCTCAGTGAGAGAGGCTGCAGCAGGTGGCGTGGAGCTGAGCATTGTTGTGTAATCAAGAGTCTCTCTCTATGTCTCTCTTTCCTGCTCTCTCTCTGTCTGTCACTCTCTCTCTGTCTGTCTCGCTCTCCCTCTTTCTCTCTGTCACTTTCTCTCTATGTCTTTCACTCTGTCTCTCGATGTCTCTCTCACTCTCTTTCTCTCTCTGTCTCCCTCTTTCTCTCTGTCTGTCTGTCGCTGTGTCTCTCTCTGTGTGTCTCTCTCTTTCTGTCTGCCTTTCTGTCGCTCTGTCTCTTGCAGTGTGTCTCTCTCTATCTGTCTGCCTTTCTGTTTCTTTATCTCTCTGTCGCTCTGTCTCTGTCTCGCTGTGTGTTTCTCTCTCTCTGTCTGTCTCTCTCTCTCTCTGTGTCTCTCTGTGTCTCTCTCTCTCTCCAGGCTGACGATGTCCAGAGCTGTTGTTGTTTTTTTTCTCCCCCGGGGGGCCTTGAAGGCCGTCCTAGGAGTTCATTATTAAAACATTGGAAAAGCCACTTGTACTTTTCCCACAGTCATTCCATGTTGCTTTAGAGCAACACAGTGTGAGAACTGTTGAGGGACAAATGAAGACGATAACATATTCCGTATTACGTATTGTGTATGAATACGTATTACTAATAATAACCTTGCTGGTGTCACATGTTTCATAAAGGATTTGCAGCTAAAGGATTTAGAAAACATTATGTTGTCAATATTATTATTTAATCATTATTTATTAAAAAAATTATTGAATAATCAAAACAATAGTAGATGAATAATGAGACGATGGCCGTAGCAAAGTGACGGCTAGTATTCTGCAGGTGTCTCGTGTGTAAAGGATAAACAGTTGAATATGCAGTAGGACCTCTCGGTAGGCCTCCCATTCATTCACTTCCAGCCAACACAAAACAGACCCATTTTTTTGATTGTGACAATGGATAATATTGATCACTCCATTGGGACATCCTGTGAAGGACTCATGCTCTCTCAAACCAAATTCAATGGATCCACACACACACACACACTCACTCACTCACTCGCACACAGACACACATGCACACACACTCAGATGAAATGGGTCATATCATGGACACAAGTAGGCTGTTTCCATCATGTCTTCAAGAAATCTAACATTTTAAATTAAAACATTAACATATAGCTGGCTACTTTGGTGAATTTGCTGCCCTCCACAGGTTTAAATGTGTCAATGGTACGCACTCTGGCAAAAAGGGCTTTGCTTTGGGCCTTAACCGAAGGGATTCAAACCAACATATATTATATTATATTAAACCAATTAATTCTGACTTATAGGGGTAAGACACTCCAAATAATGACGCACACCCTAAACCAGCTCTCATCTCAGCTTACCCATTCCACACAGGCAGATAATAATGACAATGATCCGTTCACCTGGCACCAATTCCTGTCATGTAATCAGCGTCAATGATTAAGATGTTCCAGACTCGTCTGAGATCCCGCGCAGATTAGACGGGTGTCACACGATGAGGAAACGTCTGCATGCGCTCATCACTTAATCATCACTGTCGCTTTGACAACCATGTCTTAATGAAGCACCTTAAAATCCTGGAACTCGGAACGCGTTTCCTCCACCAATTCTACGTGCTTGATGATCACCCTCTACATGTGCCGGCACTGTGTCCCCCCCCCCCCCACCAGGTGGCTTTTCCCAGTTCTCCCAGTTGTTCCCCGGCCTGTGCGAGGGCAAGTCCACACTGGTACCCTCGTGTACGTCCTCCCAGCCCTGCCTGCCGGTCACCAACCTGGGACCCACACGCATCCTGCCCCACCTCTACCTGGGCTGCCAGCGAGACGTGCTCAACAAGGTGGGTGTGGTGCGGGACTGTTGCTATAGAGAGGAGGGAGGAGCCCTGGGTGGTGCCTGCTACAGGGATTTATGTTGTGAGTTGGTGATGCTATTTGTTGTATAGTGGTGGTTCGGATGCATCCATTGGAAACGTTGATGATAACAATTTATTTGATATTATGTTATATTCCCCCCCCCCCCCAATTTTTTTAAAGTAATAAATAAAAACAACTTATTGATGAACTCATAATTAACTAAGAATTCATCAATAACTGATGAATTATTGATCAATGTAATTCACTAGGAGTTCATCGATAAGTAATGATTTCTTAATTAATGTAGTTAACTAAGAATTCATCAATGAGTAATGATTTCTTAATGAATGTGATTCTGCTGTAGGATCTGATGCAGCAGAACGACATCGTGTACGTCCTGAACGCCAGCAACACGTGTCCCAAGCCGGACTTCATCTCCGAGACGCACTTCCTGCGCGTGCCCGTCAACGACAGCTTCTGTGAAAAGATCCTGCCCTGGCTGGACAAGTCAGTGGAGTTCATAGGTCAGTGCACACCGATCATGGGATGTCCTGCGTCAAAGGTCCAACCAGTTTCTATGCCTAAAACTACATTAGTTCTAGTACTAAAAGTAGTTGATTTAGTTGTAAACATTATTATATAGCATTAGCATAGGGGTTAGGGTTAACCTATTAAATAATGTATAAATAAAAACCTTAGTTAACATGAACATCATAAGTCAATTATTACTCGATCCTTAGTTATCTTTTAATTAACTGTTTCTTTCTTATTACTGCATTAACTGATGTTAATTAATGGTTAATTAATGTACCCTTATTGTAAAGTGTTAACCAAAGCATCCAGCCAATGAATTGAAGATTGTGCATACAACATAACATTAATCGTCATTATTACCCTCAATCTCAATTAAAACCCTTTTTTACTTATTTTCTCAGAGAGGGCCAAAGCTTCCAACGCCCGGGTCCTGGTGCACTGCCTCGCTGGCATTTCACGCTCGGCCACCATCGCCATCGCCTACATCATGAAACGCATGGACATGTCCCTGGATGAGGCCTACAGGTGACATCAGAGACACGAGCTAATCCCAGCACACCTGAGCTTTATATCGGTCACATGCAGATGACAACTGGAACTGGAGATTCATCATCGCTCAAATTCTCTCAAGATTCCCATCAAGCTGATTATGCATCAGAAATTCTAGATAATCAATTAATTTTACATCCGGAACAGTATAGCATCTCAAATTCATCACTTGAATTATATTCATTCATAAAAAGGTGATTGTACATCACAAACAGTCACAGGTGAATCAGTATTTTATAGAATACACATATACATGAATGTACATCCAAAAGTGAATGCCGGATCTCTCTGTCTACGAGGTATTTTAGATAACACACATTCCTTGGCCATAGGGTACAAAGACGTGGAATGTGTGTCCTAATGAACCCATATCCACGTGTGACCTCCAATTACAGCGTCCCCGCGTGTCACCACCAATTAGAGAGGGAGCCGGGGTACAGCCGCTAATGAAGGCCATCAAATGAGCCCCGACACTTCTATTCTATAGCGATTGTACTCTGTGATAATCATACTCACACATTGCATTCCTTTCCCCCCCATTCCGAAGGTTCGTTAAAGAAAAAAGGCCCACCATCTCTCCAAACTTCAACTTTCTGGGCCAGCTTTTGGATTTCGAGAAGAAGATCAAAAGCCCTCTCGGTACGGACGCCATGTCGAACTCCGTCCAATCAGAGGTGTCCGTGGAGGCGGAGCCCCCCGATGTGCCCCGGGAGGCCGAGGGCGTGGGCGAGGCCTGCCCGGAGACGGAGGCCGCCGGGGCGTGGCTGGAGCCCCTCACCCTGCCCTGCGTGCTGGCCGCCGGCCCCGAGGACCAGCTCCTGGCCCGGGCCCTGAGCGGCCTGCAGCTGGCCGAGGGCCCGGAGGACAGCGCCCGGCTCAAGCGCTCCTTCTCCCTGGACATCAAGTCGTACGGCGAGCTGGGTGCAGTGGGTGGCGGAGGTAGCGGTGGGGGCGGAGGTGGAGGTGGAGGTGGTGGTGGGGGTGCGCCTCACCGCGTCTTCGCGCCGCAGGGAGACGCGCCCGAGTACTTCAAGCCGTCCGCCTTCAAAGAGCCGGCCAGCAAGCCCTGCCAGTTCTCCCCCGTGGAGGAGGTGTCGGAGCAGTCCACGCCGGAGCAGAGCCCGGACAAGGAGCAGGCGGACGGGCCCAGAAACCCTAGCGCCCCGAGCTCCAGCACTCCTCCCCAGCACTCCGTCAATACCAACGCCACCTCTTCCTCCTCCTCCTCCTCCTCCTCCTCCTCCTCCTCCTCCACCTCCACCTCCACCTCCTCCTCCACCTCCACCTCCACCTCCACCGCCAAGGAGCCCGGCTCTAAGCCGGCTAGGCTGCAGAGCTCCAACCCGCTGCACCGGAGCACCAGCAGGGAGGAGAAGAACACCGCCCAGGCGGCCAGCTTCCTGTTGGGCCTGTCCCGCAGCCAGCAGCACCTGGCCCGCCCCGGGTCCGGGGGCTGCACCCTGAAGGGCTGGCACTCGGACATCCTGCTGGGGCCCGTCACCGTCTCCACGTCCTCGCTGGCCGGCGGCTGGTACCTCTCCTCCGACCCCACGCGCTTCTACTCCACCTCCGCCATCCTGAGCAGCGCCGGCGGTGGCGGTAATGTCGGTAACGGGGGCGGAGGCTTCGCGGCCTACAGCTGCTCGCAGGGCCTGGAGGCGGTGCGTCGGCGCGGGCGCCAGAAGAGCGGTGACCGCGGCGACTCGCGGCGGAGCTGGCACGAGGAGAGCTCCTTCGAGAAGCAGCTGAAGCGCCGCAGCTGCCAGATGGAGTTTGGCGGAGGGATGCTGGAGAGCCGGTCCCGGGAGGAGATGGGGAAGGTGGGGAGCCAGACCAGCTTCTCCGGGAGCATGGAGATCATTGAGGTTTCCTGAGGGGGATTGTAGTCCTAAAAACTATTGTCTTTTTTGTATAGACTTCAATGGATTTTTTTGAATGGATTTCTTTTTTTGTGCTCCCACCTAGATGGGATAACATGGACGACACTTAATATAACCCAGGTTAGACCTTGAAATTTAGTGGCACTTTAATAAAGAAAGTGCTTTTCTGCAGTTGGCCTTAAATGTAGTAAAGCGTGACTCTCGCCTTGGAAGCAGCGTTGTGTTTTTCCGAGTGGGAAGGAGAGGAATGCGTAAAGTTGTACAAAAAAAAAACTGTTGTATTACTGACGACTGAGCCTTTGAATGTTTTGTCTGCGTTGTAGAAGAACCTTTCTGATCATTTTTTAATTCTCAATCGTCCATTACAATTGTCTGATGGACATTTTCTCATCAATACTAGAAACTTAAAGTCTGGTGATGTTGAACTGGAAAAAGCAGGTTTATCAAATAATGTTTTGCTTCTCTGCAATCCAGAACCTCACAAATCCAAAATAAGTTTTGAATATTATTTTTTCATTGAAAACTCAACTGAGCTCATTGTTAGTTTAAAAACTCAGGTCCTAATTTGAGCTGCAGGATAATACTTCTGAAGGCTAACTCCTGCGACCGACAAGGTGAAATGAATACAAAGGATTTCTAATGAACTGGAAAGAAATGAAGGTTTTGGGAAACCAAAAGTGCTTGTTCCTTGAAAGATGTCTTTTTAAAATACTTAATTACCACCAGTATGTATTTGAAAGGTAAACGTAACTAGTACGGCAGCTGTCTGGTAAAGAAGGGTTAACTTCAGTGATGCGTTCAAGTCTGTTCACTAGACAGAGTTACAGTTGGCATGAAGGGTTCAGATTGTTGGAGGACTTTAGAAACGAGTTCTCTGGCAGAAACCGAGAAAGGAGAGTAAGTAAGTAAGTAAGTTAGTAAGTGTTTTTCATATCAAAGAGGCTGGGACTCTTGTTCAAAGATCTAACAGCCTTGTCAGAGAGTTTACTGAGTGTTTTAAACTGCTTTTGAAGACATTTCAAAATAATCCTGAGGTCCTTGCCGGAGGTGGGTAGTCATGACATTTACTCTTGTTTATCGTTGCACTTTTGCAGTTTAATTCAAGTCGAGCAGTTTAATAAGAAACATAACAGCTTGTGCACATGGTGGAGCTGTTTGGAAGGTGCAGGAAACGCATGAATGAATGGGAGTGTTGGGTTAAAACATTGAAGATTCTTGAAGTGCATTTAGAGTTCCATCATTGAAACGCAATTCCCGATGGAGGGGGCTTATTCACTTACTAAGTAAATGAGGAGGTAGTTGTTGGCGTGCTTGTGATATCTGTATAGTACGTCAAACCTCAGACATTGTATACTGTACTTTGTATCAATGGAGCCCATTTTCCGTAGCTTAGGAACCAGACAAATCTGCGAGCTCATGTTGTATTTGTTCTGGCAAATGCGTTTGGCCCCCCTCCCGTTCAGACAGATTTCCAGCGGATCTGGCCTAGGTCGGGCCAATCACAACTTAATCTAATCTAACATGGGGTTGGTTTGATACGTTGACTGTACAGCAGAGTGCCCTATGAGAGTGCTGTTGAGCCATTTTCATAAACAACCAAGATGGCTGCCATTGATGTGTCACACGTTTCGTAGCTCTCATTGGTTGTAGGTCAATCCAATTTCGTCCAGAGGCATTTTGGTCTGCACCCGTAAATAACACCCCTTGGAAATCGAAAATGAACTGAGAGGTTCCAGACTAATACACATTTGTGCCTTGGTCTGGCCATGTCAGGCTACATTCTTCCCATACAGAGAAAAAAAATCTGTTTAAATAACAGGCACACGTATACACATACATCATTCAAATATGTGGTATGACCTGTGTCCAGAGATGTTATCCTTGGTATACAGGATGTGATGTCATACAAGCTGGGCAAGATATTCATCAATCAAACAAGAGTGGCTATGTTAACTGATGTACCCAGCGATGAGATGTGCTATTATTATATCCCTTCTAGTTCTTTTCATTGGCATGTTTTATTTCTCTCACTTCACTCTGGCTTTAACTCTCTGACCAGTTCCCAATGAAAACAACCAGGTCGTTGTTGGCTTCGCCTGCCAAAACTTGACATGTTTTACTGCTTAACTTTGAAGGCCGTGATATATAATACAAGAAAGATAAAGTCAAGTAAATTGCCCTTGAACGGACATGGGCGTAACCACACATTCTTTTGGGGGGGGGGGGCTTCCCCCCCAATTCTGAGAAAATACCAACCGTCATCCCCAATATACAGTAGTACATATGTTGACTATGTCCTCCTTTATGAACCCTGTCAACGGACCTGTCTCTTGTTGTTTCCTATTTATTTTCAATTTATTTCCGTTTGTTAAGGAAAGCATAAATGTGTGACCCCCCCCCCCCCCCCCCCCCCAGTAAGCAACTGAAACAAAACAAAGTGGAGGGGCAGCCACTATCTCAGAAAAATCACAGACTATTCCTTTAAATGGTGATTCAAATGGTCAATGTCATCCTGAAAACGTTCTAAATGTGCAAATTTTCATGTATAAATATCATAGAGTTGTGGAAATGCACTTTAAAAATAAATAATAATTCTAGGGGAGGCTTCTCGTTTGGACCCCCCCCCCCCCCCCCCCCTTCCATGGTACGCCTGTACCATGGTTACGCTCTTGTGAACAGATATAAGGACCAGCCAAAGTATCATCACTAACAAAGATTTAAGTCATTGTATTCATCTTGTTCAGAGGAAATATCAAATCTTACACATCTAATGGGACTTTAGTCACCTAGCAGCCATCGTGGTTCTTAGCACATTTAGAACCAAAATGGCCGCTATGTGAATGAGGCCCCTGGTGCTCTGTTGACCCCCATTCTTCAATGACCCCCTCATGTCGAGTTCAAGTTCAAGTTGGTGGTCTGCTTTGTAAAAAAACATTTGGCTCCATGCCAGCTGTGATCCATTTCATGTTAACGGTCTGAATCGAATAAGCTCAATTTGCATCTTGCATCGTCCTTCTTCCCAGAGGAGAAGGATGTTTAAAACGAACCCTAACATGTTTAAAGTGTTGAGTGATTGATGCTTTATAAATTAACTATTGTTGGATATTGTTGGAGTGGGACAAGCCGAAATTGATATTCTTTTTTTTTTTTGTCATCAACAATGATGTTTTGTTTATAAACAGTCACATAGGACAGAATGTCATGCTTTTAAAGGAAATACCACAAAAGACTATAAAGACATGCTATTTCCCCCCCTGATATCTAGGAATGCCTTAAAACAAATCCCACCCAAACGGCTTGTGTTAATCAGTGTTTTGTTTTCTAATATCACAAATCGAGTACTTTATCTTTGTCTAGAGAAGTTGAGCATGAACGCGTTTGTGCATTTGAAGGTTACTCCAAAGCTGTGAACCTGTGCGTGTGTATGTGGGATCATTTGAGGTAAACACAGGTGTGTGTGTCTGTGTGTGTGGGGGTTATGCATTTCTGCCATAACGTTGATTACTATGCGGCATCCATTTGGTTGATACCTAAAGCAATTATTCCAAACACCACTATAATCCAATAGATTTAAAAAATATATACATGAAAATAAAGCAAAGCCATTGATTTGCTAGTTGATCGCTTTACTTGATTGGTAGAGAGAGGCCCGACAGGGTAGATGGATAGATATATTCAGGATTTACACACTTTAGATTAATAATGGTACCTGTATGAATCTATGTGGGAGTAGGCCTGTGTCTTTGTGTGAGATTATTTGTAACTTTTTTTTGTTGTAAATGTGCACAGTTTTATGAAGTAAAAAAAAGCAGTAGATGTATGATTACTATTGAAATAAAATTTGAAATGATAACTTTTTTGTTATTTTATTTGGGATTGCCTTTTAAATATGCATTTAATTTTAAAGACTGAGCAAAGTTGTTTTAGGGGGCTACAATAACAGGCCATAAACAGTGTAGTCTAACTTTTCTCATGTACATTTGTCTGTGAAATATTATGTAAAATACTTTATTAATCACCGTAGGGAAATTCCGAAATGCTTAATTGAAATTAAGCTCAGTCTCATATTTCAAGTTCTGATGGTGTCAGAGGGCAGGTATGTGCCAGCCAGAATGAAGGGTTTCGGTTTACATATTCTGCCAGATCGGATTAATGGGACTGCACTGATGTACTATTTCCGATAGAGGGCGCTGTTATCGAGGGAAGGAGAGAACACGGAGGGGCAGGAAGGCGGGGGGTAAGAAAAGGGCAGTATTTGTGAAACACAATTTTGAAGTGAAGTCCAATTCGGCAACAAACGGAGCTCCCTGCTCTTGGTCTGAATGTATTTTATCAACTTAATTTACGACAAACAAACAAACAAACAAACAAAAAAACCTTTCTAACGGACGCGAGAAAGCGTCTGGTTTCCTGGCGACCGCAAACAAACCCAAAGCAAACCCAAGGCGTCCAGGTTAACAGGACAGGTGCCATGCTGTAGCAGTGCACGAGTTGTTCCTTATGAGGTCGGCAATACAGGCAAGTCATTTTAACCACTGTAACCCAGCTACTCTTCATTTGAATGTATTGTGTTGTAACGGTCTCCTTCTTTCCTTCCTCGTGTAGTATTATTTACAATTGACCATATGACGTATTTGCAGTTATAAATGGAAGTATAACAGACATATAATCTGCTGTAATCGCATAAAAGCAAACCGTATTGTCAACGCCTCACCGCTTGTGCGGGTTTAACACTAGACAGAGGACGTCTACCTGGATCATGGCAACTGCTTGATCTGCCATTCTGCATGGCTGTATACAGGTAGGCTGCACTTGGGTTCATTCATGGAGGAGGCACACGGCCAGTTGATTTCAAAATATCACTCATCGTTGTGTTAAATTAGCATTTATTGCCGTATGTTTTAGGGAGGACACCCATAAACCATGCGAAACATCACATGGGAACATGGATTCGGTATTCGGATGCGCTTCGCTCTTTAGTGTTGGTATAGATTGCGAAATGTTGCCTTATTGACAGGCGAGGTGATCGAACTACGGCTACACTGCTGTTCCTGTGAGTTGGGTTTCCAATTCACCCGGGCGGTGTGTAGTTTTCTCTATTGAAACGCAAGCTTGAATGCTTTATTCCGTTGTCTTTGCAGAACCTACAGCACAATATCACCTGGAGCAGGCGAAACTCAAGTGGATCCAAATTGATTACTATGTAACACCCGTTTATCATAGGGAGAGGGGTGTAGACACACACACACACACACACACACACACACACACACACACACACACACACACACACACACACACACACACACACACACACACACACACACACACACACACACACACACACACACACAGAAATAAACATCTAGGAGGAGAAACGGGTTAAAGGTGTAAAAATAGGCAGGACAGGTCATTAGCAGCCTCCCGGGACCTCTCTAGGCAACAGACTAGAGAGGAGTTAGCTGCCTTTATTCCTCTGGTGATTTAAGATTAGATAACACTTTATTGATCCCTGAAGGGGAATTCAGTTGTCACAGCAGTTCAGATCCTCCTTATGCGATGCAGGAGTTCCCAGAAAACCCTCTTGTTCTTACGATGTCAGTGCCCGGTAAAATGGCAATAGAACACATAGCTGATAATATCCTATACATCCACTGAAGTATAGGACAGCATAGCGATTTTACTCAGTAATCCCCTTTGCTAATAGGATACCCGCCTTAGCCATTTGGACATGCTACTTATCATAGCCTGTAGTGGGGGACTTGCAGTTGCCACTGAGATGGCCTACCCATCGTTGTACACTGCTACACTTACACAGAACAATTCTTTCTTGCTTTTTTGATATTGATTGTATTTTGGAATGGTCTTTTGATTTTGCCAAGTTCAGACCCAAACCTCAACAACAAACGACAAGATTATGGACAGCTGTCGCAAACTGTCTCTGACTGAACTATGCCTACTTTATGGGAAGCGTCCAAGAGTGATGTCGATTTCATTCGTTTACTAGGATGCATGTGATGTCCGCTGTTCATGTTTATAGCAGTGTGGAATAAGACCTTCAGTCATTAATGGTCAGAAATTCCATGTATTTTCTTTCTAGTCTTGTTAGAAAGAAAATTAATTTATGTGTGTGTGTGTGGGGGGGGGGGGGGAGCTTCCTGTTTACAGTACAGCATTAGTCAGATCTGTAACCTGTGGCTTGTGTAGTAACTCCACTCTGGGTGTCTGTTGTTTGTGGGGGTGGAAAGCAAAGGGGCTTTAGCTGTAACACACACACACACACACACACACACACACACACACACACACACACACACACACACACACACACACACACACACACACACACACACACACACACACACACACACACACACACAGAACAGATGGTGCCAAGAACAACAGTTCTTAAGTGGAGGGAATCTGGTGTCGCCAGGCTGAGCAGAGAGGCTTCTGGAAGGGAGTGAAGAACATGATTTTTGAGCACACATGAAACTCTGCTGTGGTTTCAAAACAAAGAAAAAAAAATATAAGCCATTTTTATGATGACAAAATTGCTAAAATGCAACAATAGCAATACAATACAACAGTTGTGTGATACCAATATTTAGGATATAGACTATTGCCCAACCGCAGCTTGAAAGCAGTCAAACACAGGACAAACATACAAGTTAAGATTAAAAGAGAGATATTTCTGTTGATGTTGTTCCTGCTCATATGGAATGGAAGAACAATGGCCCAGTGCTACTAAGTCTAAGTCTTAAAAGCATTCAGTGGTTGCCATGGACACGCGCGTCGGGTCAACAGTCAAGTCATACCAGGGTGATGTAATTGTACCTGCGGCATCCAGTGTGCGTGCTCGTGGGTTGTGGTCATCTCGTGGAACACCCCTGTCTGTCTGGGAATCCGCTTTGCAAAAATAGATATCCATCAAGTATTTGTCGGAAGATCGGAGTCCTGCTTGATTCTTGTTATTATGATTGGTTGGTCGCTCATGGGTGGGATCTACAATATAAAAAAACATCAACAATACATTAGTGCTGTTCTCTGAAGGGCTTCGGTCATCTTTTTTTATTTGCATTCGTGGTTGTGTTGGTGTAGTTGCATTCCTGGGTTGATAACAATGTTGTGTAAACTATTTTACAAATTGCATGTATCTTGTTGCATGCATGTGTTGTAGGCTAATGAAACGCTCGGCAGCCCTCGATGGGTCTGCGATCCTGCGGCAACATCGTCTGTATTTTTACGTTCTCTGCATGTTTTTCTCCCTCTTCATCACATGGTGCTCCATGTCAAAGGTCAGAATGGCTTAGTGTCCTTTTAATAATGCTGACTTCTGGAAAGGAGAGCTGACCCTTAATCCCTCGGCGATGAATTTCCAACTGTGCTGTGGTTGGTTGCCGCTCCTCTGTATTACTTTGTTTTTGTGTTTGTTTATGGTGGATATATCAGGGTATTTTCAGAGCCTAGATGTTCTCCATGTTATGTCATCAAGGCCTCAGCCCCAGTTTGTCGGGGAATGTATTGTTTTTCCGGGGTTTGATGTCTTTGAGCGTCTGTGCTCTTTGTTCAGCCTTTCAAATTCGATGTTTGTTGAAGGAGTGAGTTTCCTTACCGTTTCCAATGTTGAAAAGCACCAGGCCAATGCTGAGAACTTTGTATGGTGCGAACGTAGGGTTCAATTCGCCATTTATGTTAGAAATTATCTGTAGTAGTTTTCTTTTCATGACAATCAACTTTTTCATTGTTCAAAATCTCCTGATTGGACGTTCATTAGTGCAACGTCTAATCAGAAACAATAAACACCAACATCTCTTCAAAACAACCGATAACGATTGGCCGAACAAAGTAAGACGTTAAAGTCATCAAACCAAACATCAGCAATCCCAAAAACACTTGATAGGCTTTAGCCTTGGGAAGTTCTGTGGTCCCTCAATACAGTCCATACAGTCGAATCCTCCTATTAGTGGTACATGCAGTCGAATGTGCTCGCAAATTGTGTACTCCAATTACATATCAGGAGGAAGGAGGACCAGTGTTTGTTTTGGAAATTTGAAGCCTCAAAACATTGAAGTCCACCATGACCGTGTTTGTGTGTGGGATGGGGGTGCATGGTTTTCAGCAGGGGGTAGATATAGGCCTACATAGATCAGGAAGCTTGGGTCCTCGTTTCCTGAATGTGAGTAATCGTCAGTGTTCATTTCACTCAGCTAGAACCGTCACGTAATGAGTTGCTGTGAGCTCATTTTAAGGCCCAGTGGGAACACGGTCTTGGCTGCATTACAATAGTACAATAATGTTATACAAGTAGACAATAGCTAGCACAAAATGAGTTATATTATTTATTCATCGCTCAGCTGAACTTTCAAGATAAAATGGTTGGGAAAAATCTCAGCTTTTATGCAGAATAATGTTAATACTTTATCGTCAAGTTGAGGGCATGAGGTTTATGGTCACATTTAAGGTGTGGCACATTCCTAACATCCAGCTGGGCGTTTCAACATTATTTTCAATGTGTGCTTATGGGCCAAATACAAATCCGACCATAATATGCAATAAGTGGACATAAGGCGTCATATTCGTCATATTGTCATATCATCTGAGCCGGGGCGTGCCTACAGGCATTACTGAAGGTTCCTCTTCTACCACATTACAACTCCAGCTGATCTTTGGCTCCATAACCCCTGGTCTCTGTCTGCTCTTTATTTATTCATGGGGTTGATGAGGGTTTAGAGGGAACCGAGCCATTGTTGGTGCCATGAGACTCGGTTTCTGGGTTCCTTTTATTTAAAGCTGTATTGAGTCAGAATATTTGGTATTTAAATAACATTGAAGCAACTGCGGAGGAACTAGGATTGGTATTTTGGTAGGTAGTACATTTTACATACAGGAACCATGGCACATCATGGTCAACTGAAACATTACATAAAGATGTACCATAAGGGTTTGCCACATATTCCTCAGACTGTCTTTTACATAGAGAAACAGTTGGTGATTTCTTTTTCATTTCAACACTAGTTAGGAAGGTCATCATCCTCTGCTTTGAATGAATATAGTAGGCCTACACTATTGGTATCCTCAACGTGTCTGGGTGTGAGTGGGAACTGAGTGGTTTCACTCGAAATATGTCTCTTTGGAAAGAAAGCTAAATCCAGCACCTCCTTCCCACACACTCACTTTATTTAGCCTGCCCACTTCAGATCTATTGCTGGAGCTGGTCTGTGTGGAGGGGAAATTCAATAGAATGCCCTAAGGCACCTACTACCTACCTACCTTATGCCCTGCTCCCTCCCTCCCTTTTGTCTGATTGGTCAAATTCTCCTCATTTGAATTATCGCCACACGTTTTTGAATGATCAATGAAACATTTTCAGAGACTTGTTTTGTGTGTGAGTGTTAATAACTGGTGTCGGCTATGCCAGTTCTTTTAAAATGCATTTGCTCATGTCTTAATGATAAAGTATTCACTCTCACATTCCTGTGAAAGGGAATTAAAACCCAAACAAAGCTGGAATTTCATCTAACAAAGAGTCGGTGGTTCTGAAGCCGTTGTTATTCAAATCGTCTGCGTCACAATCGCTTCCATCCACCTTGTTACCCCAACTTCCTCTGCTTTTAAGATGTCTATTCGCTAATAGGAGGGTGACATCTGTGAAACAATCAAAGCTCTGGTTCTTGTGGGCTTCGGAGACCTACACTCACGGTCCAAAATGAACACCTGCCACCAGCCAATGATGGCTAGAGTTTACCATTTTTGGGCAGCTGGTCAAATGCATGGGTACATATTAAAATAACTGCTTGGCCGGTCGATTTTTCCAATCTGGCAGGTAAATTAATCAATTTTGAACACTGCCTATACTTTTGTTGTTTTGAGTCCTTGCCTGGTTTTCAAGGTACCAACCAATACCACGTCGGAGCCCAAACCTAACCAAGAGTTTGGTACTCATGCTCTATGTTGTTCATAGTAAGAAACCTTGTTTTTTTGCGTCGCAAACACAAAGTCACACAGATGTGTATGGTGTAAACTAGCTTTAATGCTACCTGGGACTGTTGACCAGGAAACATTTATAGTTAACCAGGCTGAACGCATAAACCCCTCCCCCTCTTCCACCTTCTGCCTTCTCCTCCACCCAGTGACCCATTAATTATAGGCTTAAGCATGTCAATCCCTGAGTCAGAGCAGTATTGCCTCCTGTATGACAGGCTCCACCTCCTGATGATGATGATGATTATTATGTGGGCGGAGCCACAGCTATCAATCACACACATGGGCTCCAGGGCTCAAAACATATACCCATGCCTGTCTGTTCCAAGGAACTACCTTAGAGAATGGTTTACAGCTGAGTACACCACCTTTTTGTTGCTGTGTTTTATTTTTTATCTCTATTTTCCTCCATTGTAATACTGTTCTTATCGTGTGGACCCTGGTGGGTCGAGGTAAGTGGAATCTGCTTTGTGTTTGGGTCATTGATTGGCAATGAGTATCCAATAGGGTGTAAGGGTTCAAAGGTCAGTGGCTGACTGTTACTTCTGTTGAAACTTATTTTTCCTGATTTGAAAAGTAAAGGGAAAGATCAATAGGCTTTTCATAGTCAAAACCTCAGGACTCTTCTGAGTCATACACGCTATTACGAATGGCAACCTTATCGTTGTGATGTAGTTTAACTTCAGAGGAGGGCATGTACGATTACAAAGTCAAACGTTTCAGTGAGATGTGGTAGATGATCTTTTAAGAGTTCTCTGATAACGTATCGGGGTAGCAAGCAGAATAGGCAGTAGGGAACTAACTTCTGTAGGAAGTGCTCTATTACTTCTGCAGGAACAGCTCCTAACTTCTGCTAAACGTTGCTTGTAGGAATACCTCAAACGTTCGTCTTCTCAAGCTAGGCCGAATCAGAGGTGGATGTATTTTTTTGGTGTATTTTTACTTGACTTTATTTTGCTAGTAACAAAAATAACAACCCACGGTTTATATTTGTCTGGGGGATATGTTATCCCTGACTGCCTCTCCACCCTGGCACCCAGGGGACCAATGGGATTTCTCTGGGAAAAAAAAGAAACAAGCATGTGTGTGGCATCTTTCCAGCATCCCAGTTTCTAGGAGCACTACACTCTTCCAGGAAGGAACTCCTTATCTATGTAGAGGAGAAGAGGGAGGAGGAGTCGGATTTTGGATGTAGAAGGGACATTTAAATAGTGGATCTTGGTACACCCTGGCACCATTTGGCTTCATTACAATCTTTAGGCAGTCATTTTGTTGAAGGAGTACATTTGAAGATAAGCTCAACTTTATTAATCCAATGTTGTCTGTGGAATCACAATATTTGTCCACTTGCCGTATTTAATACAAAATATTATACACAAGCTGCTGCTAACTAGCATATACGTTGGTAATACAGCATGAATGGGAGTGTTTTGTAATTTGTGACACATCGAGTGAACATGTACAGCTTTTCCTGTACCTGCGCCAGCAGCAAGGTCAAAATTGTCAAGTACTCCATTCTCCCATTTCCTCCCCTGTATGTGAGAGCCTTCCAGCTGCCAGGTTCTAAGCAGCTCTTGCATTCTAGGAGTGTAAAGGTTAATCGTTTTCTGTGGTGAAATTAACCTGGGACAAAAATGTAATGTGTAATTTCATTTTTTGGCAAGGGTTAAAACATGTATCTGAAGGCAAGCTCTTAATGTTGAGACATGTGTGACTGTGAAATTTGCCTTAGGGTGAATCATTTCTAAAACGGAGAATGTAATGCTGCAACAATGTAATATTTATGCTTGGGACAAATCAAAGCTGGCCTCGTTGTTGGCAAGTATCTAAAAAGCCATACTTGGTGTCAACTTAGCATTTCTGCCCAAAATAAAAACCATGAAATTCCATTTAGTGATAACCTAATGAGGAGTGATGGATACAGAACATGACATTGTTTGACACAGAATTACCCCAGAACAAAGCGTACGTACGTACGTACTTGTCGGTTCTGCCCAACTGAAACTATGCAAAGGGGCCTTCCCCGCTGACCTGTGACGTTGACCAGTGTTTCAGTACACGCCGTGATTCGGTGGATCAGAACTGGCCTTGGGTTTTTGGTTATTAAAGTAGAAAGGTTGTTTTTATTTTTCTCTCGAAACGGTCAAAAGATTGAAAGTGATTGCCCAGCAGGTAGTACCCGAAGTCACCCTGACCTTTTCTCCTATTTTGCTTGATTACTGTTTTGAAGGACCACGTGGCTTAATGGTACTTAATGTAGGGCATTCATCATGCTAAGTTATATTAGTTTCTGGTGATTGATGTGAGCTTATATGCTTATTAAGTTTGTACTTTCCCCTTTAGTGTGCGCTACTTTCAAAGTCACTCATTGTTAACATTTCTGCAGAGATCAAGTGCCTGCTGATGCATTTATGCGAAGGTACTTAGTCAGATTAAGAGTTATTAATGCAGATAAGTGATTGTGAGGTGTTTTGTCTGCTCACAATGTTTTTATGTTTTCAGTGGTCTAATTATTTTAAACTAGTTTG
The DNA here is from genome assembly GCA_026745465.1 of Lota lota. Taxonomy (NCBI): domain Eukaryota; kingdom Metazoa; phylum Chordata; class Actinopteri; order Gadiformes; family Lotidae; genus Lota; species Lota lota. The sequence goes on from JACYXH010000371.1 coordinate 62,876, forward strand.
TTTCTGCTAGCACAGGTTATAAACATGGTGGATTCAATGTAAGATATTATAACTATTTTGTTTGGATGGAGCTGCCAGCAAGAATATTATTCTATCTGTGGCTTAATGTGCACTATACAGTACTGATATAACTGCAGGTTTTGGGCCAAGATTATATGGATTTGTTAAGATAATCAGATGGCACTGGCAACCACACACATCGCATATCAGCAGCATTGCTATCAAGAGCATTACAAATATAAACCTTTTCATGTACCACTGTTGTTACGGTTAATAAAGATCATATCCTTAGTCTTGGCTTGGTGATGAGGAACTCATGTCTTCACAGTGGCTGGTCTACAAATGATGGGCTAAAACATTTTGGGAGTTGGTTATTTATAACTATTGTGAAAAACCCCAGAGGGCATTGCAGGTGAGGACCTGTACCAACAATCGTAAACTTTACAGCGGACTGTGCTTGTCTTGTTCATGGCACATAGCGTAAAACTGATGGGCGGTTCATATGAAGCTGTGCTCCACCTCAATGCATTGATTTCCACTAGTTCTGATCCCTTTCCATCGAGACAGCCGTATAGTTTGTCACAGGCCAACGTTAATTAGCCAATCGGGCAGTTGGAATATTTAGTGGGCACTAGTTTCAAACTGAGTAACGGTCAATACAGATACCATGTGTTGAGGGATACGATCCTGGCCTTAAATATAATCCGGGGGTTGTCCACATCCTTTGTGTGATTAAATCATATCTTAATGGGGCTGTAGTGGCCACTTTATTGGTAGTGGCAAGATAGAAGCAGCAACTCCCGAGTCGTAATAAAAGCTGCAGAGAATACTCTGCAGGCTTTATTACGTACATCTGTTTAGGTATATCTGTCCTTGTTGTTAAGCTTGTCTCATCATTTTTGTTTTTAGTTATCAAACTCACCCCGCAGATCTCTAATACATATTGTGACTTAATAGAAGTCAAGTTTATCATAATACATGGGATTCACTGACGTCTGCCTTATATGTTGTAATTTAATGTACTCCCTCCCCCAGCATGTGGGCTATTGTGAGCATGCCATGAACAATGAGCCACTTACCACGTTCCCCTGCAGTTTTACATTGGCCCAGATCCTCCCTGCGTGGGGGACGGCGGAGGGGTGGCGTGGGTTGGTGTCAGGAGTGTTGCTGTATCAGCAGATTAGTCAATGCATAGCAAAGGGGCCTCCTTGCTCTTAGTGGAGCCTTCTGCTGTGAAGTCTTTCTTAAGTATATGTAGGCCTAGATTTATATAAATGCCTAGGGGAAGATACAGTAGTGTATTCGGATTGTGTGTAAAGTTTAGTGGGAGATCTCATAATGTCACCTTTTAATCTGATCATAAAAGGAGGTTTTTATAGTCGATTTCATTATTGGGGAAAATAACCAGCTCACTTCCCAGCTCTGGCTTTGTGGAAATACACACACGGTGTACTTACTGGGTTGTGTGGAGGAGATATATCCCAGAACACTTTGGTGCTTGTGGAGGAGAAATGTGGGGATTAAGTGTGTGTGTGTGTGTGTGTCTCAGTGTAAATCTTCTTACCAAATCCTCTTTACTTTCCATCGTGGGATAGTGACGTGTGAATAGAGAAGAAACATTAGTACTTGCTTCACATTGCGATTGAAAGAATAAAGCAGGAACGAATAAACTGGATAAAAAAAAGGGGCTGGCGGTGTAATGTGAGACTGCATACAGGACAGGTATGGCGGGACTCGAACCCTGAACAGACTAGAGTTGTTGTTGGTTAATAATGTTTATTGAAAATGACACCGCGCTCGAGGCCTAGGTCGTTGTTTTGGTTCATTTCAAAGTTAGATTGATACCTCGCCCATCTTCCGATTTCTCCAGACCTCCTCAAGCTGATCATTTACCGAAATGTTTATTTGCCGTGTTCAGACAGGCAGATGGATTGCCTGAATGGAATCTGATCCTCACCGGTTCACAGACAGCTGGTCTAATATTTATTTTTTTCTCCTGCCCTACCCATAACCACATCCCTCCCCCTGTTGCTCGTGTACAATTGAATAGCCCTAGTTTTCAGAAGTTTTCCAAAGATATTTAATTTCTTCAACGAAGTCAGCAGCAGATCTTTAAATTGCCAATATAACTCAGTTTTTATGTTTTGGTGGGCTTCTCACCAAATGTATTGGCAGCTGGAGTTGGATGTTAAATTAGCTATACTTCTACTTTTATAGTTAGGTAGACTACAAACGGGAAGTGGTTACTCTGTAATTCATTTCATAATAAAGAGTTGCAAAATACAGTAATGGGTATTTCTTTATAGCCCTAATTAAATTACAGGGGTTGCTACTCTTGTGTAAATCAGTAACCACTTGTAGAATGAGTCATTGTTTTCTATATTTAACAATGAGTCGTGGTACCCTCATATGCTAAGCTACCACAAAACAATTGTGTGTTAATTTGGTAATATGTGCAACCCACCTGATTCTGTTATTTCACCAGTTTAACTTAGTTCAAATACGATGTTTCTCAGTTCATTTTTGTTCAAATAGTTCAAAAATACAAATGTTGGTCTTTCGTCTTCTGTTTTGTAAGCTCTTTTGGGCCAGTATTTGTTTGAAGTGGAGCTGTTTTCTAAGGGAAATTGTATTTTGAATGCGTGTATCATAACGTAGGACGTGCTAATGGCCTACTTTGCGTCACTAATCTACTTTGGAAAGATAAAATGAACCCGCCCATAACGCTTGCACACTTTCGTGTAGCCATTCTTTTACAGTGGGCCGGGTCCTGTTTGCATTGCACTTTCCACTGACCTCACGAGCCAAGCATGATGTTTCCTCACTCAACCTTATCAAGGGTAGTTGTTGACTAAGGGCTTTAATGTGGCTTTTGGAAACGAAGGGGGAAGAAAATCCCACCACAGTGTTGGTAGACAAATTGGCTCTGCCATGCCGTTGCCATATCATATATGAACTGAACCTTTTGTCAGCACTAACCTTCACAATGATTGATATAGTTTCTTCTTTGCGTATCTGTGGTCATCCCCACCCCCAACACAAATGGACAACACAACCAGTATGCCCTCCAGTCTGTTCCTCCGATGCGGCTTCTTTAGGATAATCCCTAGATATCCACCTGTCTCTCCCTTCCACGTGGTCATCCATGGGACAGAAAAGGACCTTGGAGGCTTACCCTCACTCACACACTCCAATCAGACAAGCACAAGTGTGCTTTGTTGGAATGTATGGACGCTCCTAGGAGGAAGGCCAGTGACCAGGGTGGGACAGAGTATCCTCAGATAGTAGAAGATAGAAGCTATATCATAAATCAACCCTTCTGACGTCTATAGGGCTATTAAAAGCCCCAACCTTGCAATTTTCACAGCCTCTCTGGGTTTGTATCTATGTCCCCTTTGAGGTTGTATATTTGAAAAGAATTGCCAAGTAGTCAGTGAAAATGGTGGACCGTGTTGATGCCGAAGGTGACGTTTGGTGACATTGTCACGTAGCAAGAGAAGGATAGCTTTTCCCCTCCAAAACATTCAAAATAATGAATATGTGGTATACGTAACAGAAATGCAAATATTATTTACTGACAAATAACCCTGCTGCGACAGGCCACTGTCTAAACACACTCAAGCCAGTCTGTTTGGTCTCCGTTTTGTCTTCTTGAGATCAAATGACTTCTCGTCAGAGGTTCTTGTATTCCATAGAAGACTCTTCACTGTTGGAAACGAATGGCGCCACATTTGGGGAAGGGCCACCAGATGTCAGTCAGATCTGGGTCAGTCGAGGTCCTGGGCACAGTAATAACGCCACAGTCTGCCGTTTACCCTTCTAATCCCAGCTGACCAATGGCAGGCTGTAAGGCAGGCTAACCCTCCATCGATTGTTTTGTGGGCAGTCGGCACCATGATTGATGGGCTCTGATCTTAAAAGGTGTCAGAAGAGGTGGGAAAGTGACAGACAGTTGGAAATTACAGTTGACGCAGGAAGTGAATAGTAGACGTAGCCGGTTGCGATGGACAGGCGATATTCATATACAGTAAATATCCTTTGATTGCTTACCGAGGTGGCATGGTCATAACCTACACAACACATTCTTTCACGGCTAGCTGTAGCAACATCGATAACATTGAGATATTTGAAAAAAATAGGGGAAGTGTTAAAGCAACAGGGAGGTGCTGTCAAATATTTTAAAAGGCTGCATTAGTGTTTCTGTTCTTGTTATTGGGGGGAGCAGCGAAGCTCCCTCTATTGTTACTTACTCCACCTGGCCAGCCACGGAGAGCTGGAGCAAACTGTGCTCATTGGCAGACTTGCTCCAGAGCACATTGTGTAAAGGTGCTAGACTGTGTGCCATGGAAAGGCCAAAGTGCTTGTGTATGTTTGTGTGTGTGTTTGCGCGTGCCTGTGACCCACTATTGTGATGACATGACCGTTGTTCATCCATCATTAATATACGGTGTCAATATACCACCTGGTGTGTGTGTGTGTGTGTGTGTGTGTGTGTGTGTGTGTGTGTGTGTGTGTGTGTGTGTGTGTGTGTGTGTGTGTGTGTGTGTGTGTGTGTGTGTGTGTGTGTGTGTGTGTGTGTGTGTGTGTGTGTGTGTGTTGCCTGCCTCTATTCCTCCTTCAGTTCTGCTTAGCCTTCTAATAATGACAAAATGTTTTATGAAAATGTTTAAATGTACAAAGTATCTGGTCACCCACAAATAGCACACTAATCATATCCTTGATTGTCAAGTTTAATCATGAAGTTTGAACTTCAATGTAAGGTGCTTTCTGCATCCACCATAGATAGCGCAATGAGGCTACTGCGGTAGCCTACCTACGAGAAGCTAATGTTCTTATATAGGGCACTATGTCACCGCTAAATTTAGCTTTGGCACATTGGATTCTCTACAAGGTGATCTGCGATTTACCAACTGATGAAACTAGTAACAAACGTCTGTGACGTCCCAGGATGGCCAATAAAGTCACAAAATCATGACTTACTTAGTACCTCTGCAATATATCAATGTAATACATTTGAAGCTATACCGTCAAACAAAGCTTGTGGATTAAATGTTTTCAATTACAATGACAAGTGGATGTAGAAGCTTTGCTCTCTGTTGGAATTCATCAACCACTCAGCCAAATCATCTATGACTGGTTGTCATGAAGTTCAATTATCAATACTACATCAAATGTCTTTGAAAAGGAGGAGGTAAAATCGGGCTGGTAGTTGATGTGAACTTTAGTTATAAAGTTTAGGACAGCCATGTACATCTTTTTTATTTCAGTTAAGTTTTTGGTGTCAATATATTGAGTTGGGAGGTATGATATATCTTTGGCCCTAAAGTATTTTATTTTGGTGCTAAGGATGCCCCAAAGGGTCAACACATCCACACCCACAGGAGCACACATATTGTTTTAGTTTCCCCCTATTTAAAATGGACCTGTCTGGCTGTAGTTATGGTTACGACGTTACGAAGAGAGAGTAAGAAAGAGAGAGAAAGCAAGGCCTTTGAATGTTCTGCAGTTCAATAAAATACGGAGCCGAAAGGAAAATTGAGGCCCTGGGAAAAGTCATCTTGTTGCTGCACTGTACATACAGCAACGCTATGCTAGCAGAGGCATGTGCACACACACACGCACGCACGCACACACACACACACACACACACACACACACACACACACACACACACACACACACACACACACACACACACACACACACACACACACACACACACACACACACACACACACACACACACACACACACACACACCTTGCAAATCCCCCCTGAAACTTTTTGTGTAGCAGTTGTTTAATTTCAACTTCATGAACTTTTCATTTGAATGTGACATTTCCCAGGCGGTCCCCAGGAAGTCTTTAATGACTTGTTAATAAGTGGAAAATGTTCGGTGTGGAAACTAGCTGGCACAATACCCTCTCTGTGTGCAATATTTATCTTTCATAAAGGAGTGTTGGTTTTTTTTCTGCTGCCAGGCAAAGGCTTTTTTCAGCAGCTCAGATATGTTTTGTTGGGTTTTACTAGGATGGCAAGAGTGAAATGGTGGTCTTGTTAGTAGAAGTCAGTAGAGTGAAAAGCACTCCTGTTTGTTTTTTTAAATGTCTTGTTCCGAAAAAGTCAATATATGTTGGACAAGTGGTATGGTATGTTGTTGGTGTTCTGTCTTTTTTCTTGGATTTTGTTATTTGAATGCTACTTTTTTCGCATACTGTATATAGGCTTGGGGACTAGGGTATGACCCATGGGTTTTTGGGTTGGCTTATTCCTTGGCTCTTTGAAAGGCCTTAGGAATGCCATTAAAAGCCTCGTGAAGCCTATCTAAAACAATAAACTTGAAATAAACATGACATGGCTTGATAAGAATGTGGCTGAGCTGATGGTGTGTGTCCCGGCGATGTCCTTCAACAGAGGTCTCACTCAACAGCACACTGCAGGGCAAGGCCAGGATTCAGTTGGACTTTTCATTATTGTTGGCATTCTACCCTCACTCAAATTATATATCGTCTCGTTAAGATAGGTCTGTAAGGATTATTTATAAATACAAAAATGGATTCTTTTTTTATATATTTATAAAAAATAGTAAGTATGTTACACTTTTATTAACCGTCTTTCCAATTGATTTCATACGGTTTTTATATACCATATCATTGAAGAGTAGAAATACATTACATATTAGCCAATTGCTTTTTAATTTCATTAATATTTTGCCAATTGACGTTGTCACGGATTTTGATGTCAACCGATTTAGCGATGGCTACAGGCCAATATTATGCAGGGTTTTGTTTTAGTGGCATGGCTGAACTACTGCAAAGGCAGTAAATCTGACCTCACTTGTCTAGTTTTAATAAATGGACCATTTCTGGTGTTCTTGGTCTTAAAGTGGATTAATGTGAGTGAATCACACACACTCCTTCCTCCCCACACCCGTGTGTGCCATCACCAATTTGCATTTTTCAAATCTGTGGCTGCCGGCTGAAGGGAGTGAACGTGTTAAACATGCAATGTGGAATTCAGAAGGACAAATGGTGACATCGATGTCATGCCAAATGCTCCATCGTTATCCAATATTCTCGCATATCACCCCGGCCTCTCCACACTGAGACAGAAACAAGTACAGGAAGTCTCAAAAACAAACTGACTTGACGAAGAAACTTGCTTGTTTGACGCAAGTGGCCTAATCTAAAACCGTCCGGGCAATCTGTTTAATCACCATGATCCCATACAGCGAATAGACAATGTCGTGTAGGTCACGTTGTGAATGGCGTTCGGTTATCCCAAGAAACTGTTGTCAGTTGCAACACACAAATTCCACGTGATAGCACTAAACTGCATTTCCAAGTCAAATATCGCTGCCCTTCATGGCCGAGGACAAAGAGAGGCATGGGTTAGCTTGTTTTCTGGACTGCGAACACAACGCTGTTCTACAGTCATCACTTTGTTTGTATGTGATAGGATTTAGATCAGGGTGGAAAGGATTTTGTGAGAAAGGCGAGAGGAGAAGATGCATTTTTATTTCTTTTTTGAAATTTCTTATACACCTTTTGATGACATTTTATTTTGCTTTTAAACTAAATCAAATCAAATAAACGGTGTGTATTGTTTTAAAAACAGCATATAATGAAGTGAATTGAAGTGAGTTGTATGATGTTGTATAATAATATACGATTTGTATTGTTGACAACCTATTGGTCCGCATCTACTCTTTGAGTGTAGTCACGTTGGCTCCCCTCAATAAAACCAAATTCAAAATGCAAAATGTGACATTTATCAAAAGTAAACCGCTGTGAAGGAAGCTTTGATTTCCCCCCGACTCCAGACTCTATGGTACACACACACACACACACACACACACACACACACACACACACACACACACACACACACACACACACACACACACACACACACACACACACACACACACACACACACACACACACTGCTCTAGTCAGGCCCAACCATTGGCTCTCTGAGTTACACAAAAACTAACTGGGACTAAACCCAACCAGCCAATTAGCCCTGGCTCTGAGGTATTATCAGGTTATTTATGTAAGCGCATGTCCACATCGTAAGAAGAAGCACAATGGCTTTGCTGTTGAGTGATGTGTTTAAAACACAAGGGCCACAATCTCCCCCTGGCTCCTGTTGGCCCCCAATCTGGCCCTCGCTGGGCTCTTGAGGTGACGGGTTACGTCCATCTTGTTTTATCTTTTTTCTTTCATCTGCTCCATTGTTCCCTGTGTCTGTATTGGAGATAATGTAATCTCAGTGTCTTCAGCAGGTTGGTGTGTTTAGCAGTCTCGTTACTTTTTGAATTGTTAGCTGCTAGCTTGCGCCGTTTTATCAGGCGTGCATTTGAGAATATAATTATCTTTTTTTATTTTGGTTGTATTCCTGTTGGTGCTGTTGAAAGGATCAGTGGATTCATCCGTTAGCAAATCAATGGGAAATTGATTCAACCTTGATTTTGACTATCAATGTAATAATTGTAGACATCTTCTGAGTAAAAAGACCAAAGATCTGTTGATTATAGCTTCAGATAAGCACAAATTGGGTTGTTTTATTCTATTTAGGATCACTATATTTGAAAATGCTCTATGTTGCTTAAATGCAGTCAAATTTAAGATGTCACTTTGGGCTTGTAACTTGTGATCGGTATTTGGCATTATTTATGAAATTTTATAGACTTATTGCACTGTGCATCAATGCTAAGCTAATGCATTTTTCTATATGTGTGTGTGTGTGTACTGCTTGATGTTCATCATCTCATTGTCCTGTTTCCCATCCAGGTGTGTCTTGTGTGAAGTCCAGGATGAATGGCTACGACAACCCCACCCTCGCCCCTGGCACCTTCAGTTCCCACCTCAAGTGAGTACACCACCCTTTTTATCACCATATATTGTACTGGCCAGTAAGTCCTGAAAGGAACATTTAAAATGTGACTGTATATTACATTATTTCTAAACAAACTAGGCTAATCTTTTTACACTGTGATGGACGGTGTCTGAACCAATTATTTTCTCGCCAATATGGAACATTTTACTTTTCTCTCTAAATATGATTTAAATAAACCAAACACTTCGTCAACACCACAAATATCTAATCTGCAAATAGTGGCAGATACATTTTTTTGTATCTGTGGACAAACTCAACAAATGTGGCATGGTGTGTAGTTACTTTCTCACATATTTCTCCATCAGTGACTGCTCAAGAGTTCCTCTGCACCAACAACCCGCTCTCCCAGCTAACCCATATATCTATTTATTTGACCATCCGTTCCTATTCTCCAAAGGCCAAACACAATTCTGTCTCTCCTGGGCAAGTGTAAAAAAACACAGTGACCTCTGCTGCTCTCACTCCATTTGATTAGCGGTTAAAAAGCGAAATATCGCCAGCTTTGTGAAAAATAATCTCCAATGCATGTGGAGTTCTCATGTCAAAGAACCGCTCAGGGTGGCTGTTCTACAATTGAGCCCAGGTCTGTCTGTCAGCTGTGCGACAGAAAAACCATATCCATTATTAATTGCCTTGGCACAGGGCATAACACCCAGGAAATGTGGGAAAATATCAAGTGTCGTTTGTCTGTTCTGACGACCATGTGATCTCCTTCCTGATGTAAACTGACCTGCTGCTGTTTTCCCGCTCTTTTTTTCTGTGATGCCCTCCTGCTTAGCAGTTATGAAGGGAAAAGAGTGTTAAAAACGTGATCATTTGTTTCACGTTTTTCACAAAGGTCTCTGGCCAAGAATTTACGAGAAATGATGGAGTACAATGCAAACATTTGCGATGGGAAGGTGTGAATATTTATCGGGTTCATTTATTTTGTTTGTGTTTTTTTCTTTCCTAGTGGCCATAGCTCCAAATCCCCCGAGCTTCTGGAGAACAAAGCCAAAGTCAAATCCAGTGCCAAAAATCTGTACGGTGAGTACATTTCCCCCTGTTTGAACCTCATCTAACTGCTTATCACTTCTGTATACTAGGGGGAAAATGCCTATAAACTCTGCCCTTCATTATACAACAAACATCATTCTCATTAGTGTTTGCTTGGACGGCAGTTGATGGGAAATCTTTGCCCAGCCATTTGCTAGATGACGTACATAGCTTTAGCGTAGCTTTAACCTTGCTTACGTTCTTCCCCAGAAGGTGAGCTCTCTTGTAGCGCTCTTGTATATAAGTAAAGGTGTTTTATTAGGAACCGCGTCATCGAGTTACTGAAGGGTCAAATAGAAAACACACATGCACGCACGTTAGCCAGGGTGGAGTTGTCATAGCACGGGAAACATGGCATCAATAGTGAATACAAACATTGCCACATGCTCTCTTAACTGTTTGAGTGTATGGGATAATAGGAATACCACTGTGTTAAGAGTGTGCTAGGGATGGCAACAGGCCGATATTGGGCCCAGTACCCTCAGAGAAACTAAAAAATATCATTTTCTTATTGAAATGTTTTTGTGCTTGGATCTATAAAATGGTTGTTTTAGTAGCACGTTAAGAGCCTCTGCTCTTAACAAGGTGTGGAAAAACACTTAACATAGTTTGGCAGTTAGGTTATTCACCCTTTTAGCAATTTTGGCGTACAATTGCACTGGCATAAAATATACTTCAGTCGACTGCACACAAGCCCATAAAAATGTGAACATTGCCATCTAATCTACGCAGTTTATGTTCCTAGGAAAGTGTGTAAGCAACCACTGTTTTCTGTTTTTGGCTGCTCTTAGCCAAAACACCTCTGATTGGCTGAAAGACTTAGCACCAGAAACAATACAAAATAAAACCTATACACCTAGAAATTGTATTTGACCCCAATCTTTTTCCACATTAATATAATGAAGACAACGATGGCTGCGAAAGAGTTTCCAATTAGGGCTGTTTTCAGTGTAGAACTAATACTTACATTGAGAGAGGCGAGTCGATGCATAGTTAACCTTCTGCGTCACCCACTTTCATTTCTCAAGAGACACCAGTTTAGTCTCTTCACCTTTGACCCCTCCTCACTTGCTTGACCACTCGCAGGCACTGACGGACAGTATTTCCTCCGGTCGTCCGCTAAGCATAAAAAGGGTGGAAGCAAGACGAGTAAGCTGCTTGTGTGTGCTTTGTTTTTCTGTGTTTGTGTGTGCCGTGACGTGCGGTGGGGAGTGGTGATTAACGGTATACATATTTTACGATGACGTTAATTAAGCGTTCTACTTTACTGTCGCTCATGTGGTTATGTGGTGGTTAAATACCCAGGAACCATCATTGTTGTCTTTTCCTCAAGGGAAACAAAACATTGGAAATGAAACTGCAGTAACAGCCCCATCTCTGGTGGGTTACTGCATTTTCTGACCGCGTCGGGTCCAGCTGATGTCACTCACCATCATTTGAAACCGAGGCCGGAGGCTACCCCTGTGATCTAGGCTATTCTGTTTGTGTGCCCATCATCTGTGTGCACGTTCATACTCTTTCATGTTCAGGGGAACAATACAGTCTCGTGGTCAGAAAGCTGAATAGCCCTGGACCTCTGCTGTGAGCTGGCTATATGTCAACCTTTTATCCAGCTGCTAGACTTAATATCATGTTAGCTTTGTCATTGTTATGGATTCTAAAGGTAATAATCCAATGACCTCTTTACTGTCTACTCAGCCCGGTACACAGTTATCCTGCAAAAAGAGAGGGGTGGACTCTATTGCAAAATCCAAATCTGCAATCATGAAAAAGCCAAAAAATAAAATGGGAATAATAATTAAAAAGGTAGTAATGCAGTAACTTTGTATGCATTGCGTAGGTTTAAGCCTTTCCACAGACAACTGGGATCATGGCTTCTTGCAGAAGATATCCAGTAAGTGGACCACTTGCCCCCCCCCCCACTCCTTCCCCAGTGAGGAGCCTTAGATGGATGTCCCCCCCCCCCACACCACCACCACCACCACCACAACTCTCTCACACCCAGCATCCCAGTACCCAGTACCCCCCCCCCCCAACCCATCCCATCCACCCAGTCTGCCAGTGTACCGTCCCCAGCAGTGGTGCTAACTACCGCATTGGCTCATTGACGTTAGCCTGTGATGATCCTATTCATAGAACAACGCAGCTCCACAGCGTAGCTAGTTTTTAGTATCTCGTCGATTGTACCCTATTGTCTCAGACTTGTAGAACCTTGACCTCGTTAATCATCGTTTTGATTGAGGATGATGATTGATGACGTGCATTGCGAAAGGTCAGATAGTGCGTGGCTTTTTTTTTCTTTTCTACGGGTTTGGTGCCTGCCTTGGGTTGGAGTGTTGTGTGTTTGATTCTTCCTTGAGAACTGACTTATAGCTTTCACAGCAAAAGTCCCCACCTCCCAATTTACATTTGAATGTCAATGGGGAAGAATTTAATCAAATCATCTTCCTCCTTTTTTTAAAAGAGCAAAGGAAGCACTACACCAAAACCAGCATCAACAGCCTGACGGACACTTCCCAGTACCATGTGGAGGTAGGCAGAAGCACATACAGACGGCACAGAACACCAATAGGATGGCTGGATGGGAGAGAGCCATACAATGTCGATTTAGATGAATAACCTTCTAACTGGGATGGGCTCAATATTACACCTTGCGACTTTAAATCGGAACATGAATAAACAAACAAGAAACCGAAACACATGCTGTGCAATGCTTTAGTAATGTCCAATCCACCCTCCAACCAACCCTTTCCTCCCCTCTCCTCCCACCCTCCTCCCCCTCTCCCCCCCAGCACCTGACCACCTTCCTGCTGGACCGCAAGGACGGCATGGTCACGGCGGAGGACGGCATACGCCGGCTCCGTCTGCTGGATGCCAAGGGCAAGGTGTGGACCCAGGACATGCTGCTGCAGGTGGAGGAGAAGACGGTCAGCCTCATCGACCAGGACACCCAGGTTGGTGGAGGAGGAGGAGGAGCGCGTTGGCATGTTAGCGTTAGCATGAGCCTGGCATACCGTTTGGAAATAAATTGTGCTCTCTAAGACATCAATTATCCTTCTGACCATGAAACTGCAATTTTAGTTATTTTTTTCTGTGTACATTAGTTTTGTTAGTTAGGGTTAGTTAGGGCCCCAAATGGATGGGTGAATTAACGGCAGAGTGATAAGCTACAATTTGTGTGCAATGTGGCAGTGGTTTTTGACAGTTGATAAAGATGTAAAAAGAAGTAGTAATGCAAGCCTAGCTAGATTAATTGACTGTGGGAACCGCGCCGATCAGGTGTGAACTTTTAATTTCCCCCATGTGGACAACATGTCGTGGCTTGACGCGTGTTATTTTGTTCTGTGTTTGGCTGAGCAGAACGAGCTGGAGAACTTCCCCGTAGGGAGCATCCAGCAGTGCCAGGCGCTGATGAACGCCTGCAGCTACGACTCCATCCTGGCCCTGGTGTGCAAGGAGTCGGGCCAGACCAAGGCTGACCTCCACCTCTTCCAGTGTGACCACATCAAGGTGGAGCATGCACGCTGTCTTGTGTGTGTGTGTGTGTGTGTGTGTGTGTGTGTGTGTGTGTTTTTATCTTCTTACACTCTATCCCTCTTTTTCTTGTGCTGTTGCTATACATTGCTCTCGCTCTCTCCATTTCGCTCTCGCTCTCTCTCTATCCAGCTCTCTCTCGCTCTCTCCCTCTATCCATCTCTCTCTCTATTGCTCTATCTCACTCTTGCTCTATCCATCTCTCTAGCTCTCTTCCCCTCATTCTGTACATTATATGTAGAATATATTGCACTCACTTACGTCTTTCTTATCCTATTTTTGTCAAAGGCTAACTTGATCCAAGCCGATATAGAAAGTGCCATGATGGACGCCAAAGGAGGCAAAGTAAAAAAGAGGCCGGAGGCCCTCAAGTAAGGCTCACTTTCTGTTTTTCATCGTCATACTGTTTAAATAATGAATGATGATCCTGTAATCTGATTGGACGTTCTCTCTCTCTCTCTCTCTTCCCCACCCTCCAGGATGATCCTTAAGAGTGACGGGCTGATCCCACCGCCCCCGGCTGCACCCGCCCCCGCCCCACCCGACTCTGTCAATCCACTGGACGTGAAGAGCAGAGTGGCTGCTTGGTCGGCCTGGACCAATGAGCAGCAAGAGAGTGAGTGACTTCATCAGGCCCCTCCCCTTTTATTAAAATGGGAAGATTCAATACATTTTCAGTGGTAGAATGCGAGTGGGCAGGTTTAGAGAATAGCCACATCAGTCAGGAAACATGCTGCGTTTACACGGCTATTTCCAGCTCTGAATTCCATTTCAAAATCTCCCCCTCAAGTTTTATTTTTATAGTCGTTGGCAGCCGTTACGGGTCACAAGCAACTGCCTGCTTCTATAATAATCCCCCCTGTTTACTTACAGGGAAGTAGCTAGCGTAATTTGGGACGTTTTTGCCTAGAAATAAAGAACTGAATTAAAATGTAAACGCTATAGCATTAATCTAACTAAAGGTCTATTTGAATTGGGTCAATCTTGGTCAATACAATATAATCTAGTAATCTGACCAACATTGGTTGAATTTGTGTTTTCTTTTGTCTTTTTTAAATGATTTACTGCACACAAGTTGAACACAAGTTGAGAGAATTAGATATTGAATTAGTCAAACGGGGACCTAAAATATAGCCCAGCTTTTGATAGCTACGTCAATTACACAACATGGCGTAGTTTGTTCCCGTGCTGTTGAAAACGTTGTAAATGTAAGTGTAACACATTTGTGTGGTCAGTGCTGACGGACGACCGAGTGAAGCGCTACTCGGACGAAGAGGACCTTTCGACCGGCATGACTGTCTTCCACGTGGACCGAGACGTGGTGAGTTCCCGTCTGGACCGACCCAAACCACAAACCTCTCACTCGTCCTCAAAGCTCGTCCTCACGTTAGGGAACGGCCATCCTGTCTTCCCGATGATGCAGGGCACAGGACAGATTTTTTTTGGGTGGGGGGGGAATTAATTTTACTGGATTTTCCGCAGGCCGTTATGGTATTATGTGTAACCAGTACAAATGTGGCGTTTGTTGTTCTCAACCAGTACAAGTACATAGCCATGTCACTTTATAAAAGCTGGAACATGTCAAAAAAGCAAACATTCTGTAAAATAAATATAATGGTTTAGTTTCATTATACAAGACCGCTAACGTATTGTTGCCTGGGTAGGCTTTGTTATTCTGAGATTTAATCATTCAATAAAGTCACCTTGTTAGTCACGTTGCCTTGAGTTAATCATCACTCCAAGACACACAGCGGGTTAGCTGTTTGATAGGAAATACTAACATTTGCTACATTTACAGCTAGTGCTTCCTTCGCAATAACCCACATTAAAAAAAGAAATATTCTTTTTTTGCTACTGGTTATGTTAGAAAAAGATCCATTGAAAGCTTTACATCTGCTCGTCTGAAAATGATCCCAACATATTTACTGTATTTTTAGTTATTATAATTGATCATTTTGTTTGACAGAAAATCCTGAACCACATCCTCGACGACATCGAGTTCTTTGTCACCAAACTCCAGAAAGCCGCCGAGGCGTTTAATGAGCTCTCCAAGAGGAAAAAAAACAAAAAGGGCAAAAAGAAAAGTCCAGGAGGTCAGTTTCTGCTCTATCATCTTCACCATCCTCTTCCTCAGCCTTCCGACGGCCTGGTTGGAAAGTTGTGACAGTCATTATTTTCAAATTTGATATTATGTATATGTCATATGATTTATATTTTATACAACAAGAAATGTTGCACTCTAAATTCGTGTTCACTGCCCATAGACTGTAAAACATCTTTGTCATGAGAGGATCATGTGGCGTTTGTTGTTCTTAATGTGTCCACCAGAGGGCGTCCTAACTCTACGCTCAAGGCCCCCGACCGAGGAGGAGTTTGTTGACTGTTTCCAGAAATTCAAACACGCATTCAATCTGCTGGTAAGGGTGTGAAAAAAAATTATATATATATAGCATGCTAACCTAGTGGTTTTCAGCACATTTGAACATCTTGCTATGGATTTTCTTCCGGTTTACTTCCAATCTATAGGCAAAGTTAAGAGCCCACATTCAGAACCCCAGCTCTGCAGATCTGGTGCACTTCCTCTTCACGCCACTGAGAATGGTACGGTCATGACGTTCTTATCAGCATTGTTGATATTGTATTGACATATTGATAACCTAACGGTTTATGTTCTTTATCTTGCCCTGGGGAATTGTTGTTGTGCAAATGTTTTAGTTTCCTCGTGCAAACGTTTAAGTTTCTATTCTAACTAAAATCCCAGAAGATGTTCACCCTTCATGTGATGATAATATGGATATTGTGGAGGTGTAGCAGCCAGCTGTACAGCCTGAATCCCACAGGGCTCTTCATTCTCCTCCTCCTCCTCCTCCTTCTCCCTCCAGGTGGTGCAGTCCTCGGGTGGGGACCTGGCCTGCAGCGTGGTGGTGCCGCTGCACACCAGAGAAACCATTGACTTCCTGCACGCCACTGGCACCGTGGACGAGAGACACCTATGGGTGACGCTGGGCGACGGCTGGACCAAATGCAGGTGAGATGCATACAAAGAAAAGTGTTTGCTTTGAAAAATGGGGGCAGGGTGTTGGAATCCCAGCCGGAAGGTTGTGGGTTCGAACCCTGGAGTCTCCCTGTAGGCATCCTTGAGCAAAATACCTAACCCCTAATGACATGTGCACTCACTGTAGGACGATCAGTTAGTCTACTTTATAAGAAATGGTCAAAATACATCTCAAATGGTGTTCAATTCAAGTCTCCTAATTAAAAGAGCTTGAAAGTTCCAATAATCACAATTATAAATATATGAAGCAACATTACATTGTTGGAAGTATAAATGCCATGCAAGAGTCGGTTATTGGAAATAACGGGGAACATCTCTCTGCAAAGTCATGTGACCCGAAGATCAGAACACCATTAAAGGTGTTTTACTATCGGAGACGTTTTCTTAACCCCAGATTGGAGTGGCCGAAGGACCAGTACTTCGCCCCCTGTCCCCTGCGCTTCCGGGACGGCTGGGAGCCCCCCGCCCTGCCGCCCCCGACCCCGGGGCCCCTGAGGCAGGAACAGGGCCTGGGCCAGCTGAGCGAAGCCCTGGCTAATCCCGAGGGCCACAGACACGAGGAAGTGGCCTATCGCCATGCCCAGGAAGTGAGTGTTTGGAAATCGATCGCCGGGGGAGACGGATGCGGATGTTTCCATCATTCATACCGTTACCCCCAGCGTTAGCCATCAGTTAACCCTGTGGAGGAGCTGTTTGGACTGTAGAGTCTGGCCACAAAGTTTAGCAGATTTATACGGCTTCATATGAGAGCTTTAGACTTTTTGCTTAATGCAGGCGACATGAAAATGAATAATAATAGAAAATTTACCAACACCACCAAATTAGATTAGATGAAAGGATCATATTTCTTAAGGAATGGCAGATGGGGGTTATACATTAACGTATGGTTAGGGTTAGCATTGTGTATCACATGCCCTTAGTTTTGAGAACATCTTGAGACTCAACATGGCAAATATATGTAGTCCTCATCAGTTAGAGGTACATCATAAACCAATCAAATGTGTACAAAGAAACCCGTTGATTTCGAATGTATTGAACAACCTCTGCATTATCATTTTGCTATCCAAACACATCCATTTTAAAAGTTATAATTTCCGTTTTTTTTTCTATTTTCCTGGCTTGTAATATATTTCTTATTTTCTTCCCCTAGTCGTCGTTGATGCCAGGCGTCCCCCAGGCAGACAGGTACAGTCTGGGCAGCGCCACCTACGAACGCTCTCAGCTGCTGGACCAGGACATGGCCCTGGCCGCCTTCCAACAGGCTGTCAGCCGCCACGTCGATCGGTAACCCCTGCCCTCTGCCCCACCCAACCACCACCACCTCTGGGGCAGAGAGCGTAACCCTAGCCCTGGAGAACTGTCCCTGGTTGCTTGTTTCTAAATCTCGCCGATCGTTCTCTTTCACTCCGCTTTCAGAGTGCAACTGATTTGAGGCTTACTCATCTCGTGTGTCCAACTATTACTACTATCTAGGGGGGGTTTTGTCTGTTTTGTTTGTTTGGGTGTGTCACAAGTTTTATTTCTTTTATGGATGGTGAGCTCCTCTGCTACTGCTAATGTGTTTTTCTATTCTGTGGTTTTTATTTTTTTGCTGTGCGCTAATCACTTAGCTCTGCTTGCGCTGTCACTCCCGCAGATAATTCCTCCCTCTGTGTGCGAAAACTTCTGTTTTCCCTTTCTGTCACACAAATTCCAGCAGAAAAAAAACAGACTTTGCTCCACTTTCATTAACTCTGAATTCAAGCAGGGACATTTTTCCACGGTTTCCATGATTGGCAAATTCCCTTTATTCTAGTGCTAGTAACTAATACTAGTTCAGCATTAGGATTCCACCATTCCTGTATATTATCACCGTCCAAAATCCATGTACCTATTCCAGTCCATGCTTTAGAGCCATTATAGTATTGTTAGAAGAATATGTTGTTGTATCCGTTTATAAGAATAAGTTATTCATTTTAAAATAAGGACTTGTTCGTGTTACAATATGTAGTTTGGAAAAGCTTAGACTTGTCTTGTAATGTACAATGTGTTTTGCTTTACCCCCACCAGCATTGGCCAGCCAAAAATCTTTGCCAAATCTAAATATGACTTTGTGGCAAGAAATAACACGGAACTCTCTGTGCTCAAGGATGAGGTCGTGGAGGTATGTTTGTTTATTTTTATTATGTTTTTTTTAGCTAACCAGCTTTTCATTGTCAATTAATATAAATCAGTATTACGCCTGCTGAAAGCTGCTAGCTTTGTAAAGCGTACCAACGTTGGTATTTTACATGTAAAATAAAGTAAACCATAGTAGCCGTAATCGAGAAAAAGCCCTACTGAAGACCATTGGTTAACGCCATCTGTCCCAACAGCAATGCTCATTCTACTGTCTTAACCAAAAACGACAAATTAAGAAACCCAAATGTATTTTCCTGAGGTTCTGGACGACAGGAAGCAGTGGTGGAAGGTACGCAACGGCTGTGGGGCGTCGGGCTATGTGCCAAACAACATTCTGGAGACCACCAGGGCGGTGGACATCAACGGCCGAGGAGAGCCCATCTACAGCCATACTATACAGGTAGAGTGAAGCCCCGCCCATCTACAGCCATACTATACAGGTAGAGTGAAGCCCCGCCCATCTACAGCCATACTATACAGGTAGAGTGAAGCCCCGCCCATCTACAGCCATACTATACAGGTAGAGTGAAGCCCCGCCCATCTACAGCCATACTATACAGGTAGAGTGAAGCCCCGCCCATCTACAGCCATACTATACAGGTAGAGTGAAGCCCCGCCCATCTACAGCCATACTATACAGGTAGAGTGAACCCCCGCCCATCTACAGTCATACTATACAGGTAGAGTAAAGCTCCTCCCCCATCTACAGCCATACTATGCAGGTAGAGTGAAGCCCCGCCCATCTACAGTCATACTATACAGGTAGAGTAAAGCTCCTCCCCCATCTACAGCCATACTATGCAGGTAGAGTGAAGCCCCGCCCATCTATAGCCATATTATACAGGTAGAGTGAAGCCAAACGTTTTCCAAAAGTTTTGATTTTTGGAATGGAACACATAAAAAATATTATTCAGTCCTAAAATACCTTTTTACCATTTCTAATATTTTGTTGTAATTCAAAACATTTTCATTTGAAAGCATACACTCTCTCTAATGCATCCAGTTTCACAGGCAGCCCTACATGACTCATTCATTCCAGCATTCATTGTATTTAGACGTTTCATTATTCATCACCCCTGTGTTCATTTCCGCTGCGTGACATTAAAGCTTATGATGCCAAAGAAGGAGTTTGAGTTGTTTAAGGTAGGGCGAGTGGGTTTTGTGTGAAACACTCCTCTCTTTAGTTTGGCATTTCCTTTCCAGCTGAGCCTCTTCTTTTTTGTGGTTTGCTGTGCTGCTTCACTAAGTCTATGTAGAATTAGACCCTTTTAGGCTCAGTTTGGTCTTAGCATCCCACTGTTCAAACCCATTACCAATAACAGCATTTGATAGATGGTGATTTTAGGGCGGACGGTATGTAGAAAGCTGCCAATGTTTAGTCTCCTTCCTAGTTTGCAGTGCAGTGACTAAAGTAAACTAAACTAAATCCCCCTCTGATTGTTGCCATGCTTGTAATTCTTTCCTTTTTGTTTCACCCTGGATGCCAGCAATTACTGGGCGAGCTGAATGAGGTAAACAAGACACGTCTTCTCGAACCGCCATTCACAGCTCAGAATGGGGTTGAAAAACAAACAGTGGAACAGGATAGGACGGTACCAAACACACTGGATGTCGAATGATGGCACGGTGACGGTTTGCATAGCTAGTGACTTCAGTAACGCTGAAAGTGAAGTTGTTCAGAAAGCGTCTGCAATAGCCAGCGTTTCACCAGAGGAGGCGCTGTGACTGAGGTTGATCTGAAGGGAACCCGGTAGATGTACTATTTACTTCATAGCAGAGTATTTAGCAGCTTTTATACAAAGTGCATGACAGTGAATTCAGAGTTTGAATTCCTGAGCCTTTAGGCGGTCGGGCATCGTGCTCAAGGATGTTTCCCGGTGCGGACTTCAACTTGGATCAAAACCCAGAAGTGGCTTTTATCCGGCCGGGAATCGAACCCACCCTAACCACTACACACTATCATGTCATCCCCGTACCTCCGCAGAAGCAGGCCACCAAGGCGGACCTCCCTCCGGGCAAACCGGGGGCGGCGGTGCCCATGCCGCCGGCCCCCGCACCCCCCCTGCCCCCTCCGGCCGAGCCCCCCAAGCCAGAGACCACCACCACCAACGGCGGCGTTGGCGGCGGCGGCCCCGAGGTGAGCCGGCAGGACAGCGTTACCTTCAGCGACACCGGCAGCGTCACCATGAGGGAGCACCAGCGCCCCCCGCCTGCCAACCGTGAGTCCTACCCCCCCCCCCCCCCCCCCCCCGCTGGGTCGCCAGAGTAGCGTTGTTTCATTGTTGCACCCTAGCCTAGCCTACCATTATCCTACCGTGTTTTTGTGGAGGTCCCTGAGAAAATGATTGTAGTGGTGGAGTTTGGCATCGCTTGATGTGTGGTCAAAATAGAGTGGCGATTTATTTGAGGTCAGTCTAACCTTTGGTGCCTACCTACTACTGATTGTTGCGAATGTGTTGAATGTAAGAACGTCAAGATGCTCTTATTGGGTAGAACCAAAATGAACCAATCGGACGCTGCCAGTGTCTACCCAATAGGAGCGGCTTTAAGATTTTGATGACAAAACGAATGAATGACTCATGCAGGCAACAATTCCTCGAACACATTCGTCCAAACGAACAGCCAATCACACGTCTGACCCAGCAGGCAGGAAGTCCAACATGGAGGAGGTCCAGGACGAGCTGATGCACCGGCTGACTCTGGGCCGCAGCACCCAGAAGAAGTTCCCGGTGCCCTCGCGCAGCACCAGCGGGCCCGCGGTCAACATCACGTACGACTCGGCGCCCGACGAGGTCCGGTCCTGGCTGGAGCTCAAGGGCTTCAGTACGGTGTAAGTTCTGCTGCTAGCTAGCACGCTAGGAGGACGGTCTTGGATCGGTGAAGCTATTGCCGATGCTTGTTTCTTCTGGTCTTGCTAAAACGCTGTTGTACTTCAATCATAAATTGTTGTAGTGCAACATGAGATGATGTAATGCTATTTATCCCCGAGGGGATGTTGTGGAAGCTTTAGCTTAGTTGCAGTTACTTTTTAATACGTGATGGAAGTCACACACTAGCCACCGCACAATCGGACCACCAAGGTCTCGGTTATCTCCAACATTGCATATGTGACGTTATTCAATCGGTTCTTACAATTTACAGACAAACCAAACATCTGCGGAAACATTTCTAACCATGACCCTGACCTCTGTCGTCGTACCTAGTGGGTAGACGGGTGGCCTCCAAGACCGCTGCTCCAAGACTACTGATAAATACGTGCGATCTGTATACACTTGTCACTTTTACACATAAATCAAAAAAACGTATATACATTTTTATATTTATCTCCATTCTATTTAATTCGAATTTTATTTAAAAATATATATATATTTTATGTGCGACTACCGCCGTTATTGCGACTAGTGCTCTTATTGCTGAGCTGACCACTTTTTCCTCGTACGACACACTTCCTTGTACGGTGGACCCACATTATGACCAGTGAAAGTGAAAGTGATGCTGAGCTCTGACCTCGCTTCTCCTCCTTGCAGAACCATCAACAGCCTGGGGGTGCTGACCGGAGCTCAGCTCTTCTCCCTCAACAAGGAGGAGCTGAAGACGGTGTGTCCGGACGACGGCGCCCGCGTCTTCAGCCAGGTGACGGTGCAGAAAGCCGCCCTCGAGGTGGGTCCCACGTGCAACAGGTGGCCAACCCCCACCTGACGGCTGGCCTTCAGTGGGTTTGCCTCTGAATGGCACCGATGTGATGACCAAAGGGGTTATTGTAGACGTACTGTGATTCTTCTCGTTGATTTGTTGTTGTGTTGCTCTGTATTTATTGGACTGTTGGACAATGGATTGTAATGTATATTTACTTTTAACTTGTTTGTTTGTTTTACAACAGAAAAAAAAAATGAAAATCTCCCTTCACCTTCAGGTTTCTTGTCCCTACGGATTTCTTTCATTTCTACCTTTTTTTTCATCTGCTATTTCCCCAACTGATTTTCTCCCC
The DNA here is from genome assembly GCA_026745465.1 of Lota lota. Lineage (NCBI taxonomy): Eukaryota > Metazoa > Chordata > Actinopteri > Gadiformes > Lotidae > Lota > Lota lota. The sequence goes on from JACYXH010000371.1 coordinate 85,549, forward strand.
GGGTACTTTAGTTCAAAGCTGTTGCATGCTCTTTTCAAACGCTGCAAATTGCGGTAGTTGTTGAGATTGGCGTAATGGGCCATGCTGGTCTACTGCAGTGTTGTGTTGCAGTGCCATTCCCAACTCTGGCAAGGTCTGGTGTGTGGTGTCTATCTCCCAACTGCAGGTTTTCTTCTGACCCTTCCTCGATCTTCCGATTCTCTAACCACAAATTCATTAAAGGTATTAAAAGTGTGTATGAAAGATTGGATGAGCTATGGGCTAGCAAACCAGTTAGCCAGTTTGCTGGAGAACTTTTAGCAAGATGCATTTTTTTTTTTTGCTAGCACTTTGCGGCTAACGTGGCCCGAATCTAGTCATTAAAAGACTGCCACACTCACTTCAAAGTATCTTTCAAAGTGTTTTCCTAGTCTGGCTAACTGGATGAGAGCTCCAAAACCCCATATTTCGTATATTAGCAACACATTAGCATTAGCATGTACGTTAGCTTCTGTAAACAGCCTCCCACCCCTACTACACGGCCGTATTGTACTGCGTCCTCAGCACACCTGTTCCCAGAATGCAACAGTTCGCCTTATTGTTAATGTTCCCTACCTTCACCCCCCAGTCCCCACCCGGTACATAACCCCACCCGGTACATAACCCCACCCTATAGACGTAGAATATTCTTGATGCTCTGCCTGGCTAAGCTGAGCTTGGAGGCAGAGGGAGAGCAAAACAACTCCACCTCTTTGTCTTGCTGTGTCTGAGCTACGTTCTACCTGTGTCTCTCATTTACAAAGCCGGTATCACCTTAAAAGCATCCATTTAAACAGGAATGGCGGGATTGTCCCATCAGAAAAAAAGGATTTCATTTCAGTTCCAACTGTGCTGTCCTGCAGCAGGGATGAATTATGTGTTTTCTCTGTATGTATACATGTTTATACGACACATCTCATATGGACTACTGATTAAATCGTAGTTCAAATATGGGGAACAAAACAATAACACAACAAAAACCAGTCAAGCCACATTCACTGACCAGACTTCACTTACCAGACTGCTATAGGCCGATCCATATAGTGTGGCTGGCAAATGTGCTTGGGCAGATATGCTTACCTACCATGCAAGTGGCTTGCACACCCTGCGACCACAGTCCTGAAAGACCAGAGGATTATCTAATCTGGAGGCTGCTGGAGGGCAATCTCTGTTAGCCCGCTGAGCCGCCGAGACGGTCCTCTGAGATTTCACCAGCTTTATACACACCTGCACTCCCCTTTATCTGAATTCTCTACCCTTCTCTCGGTCTCACTCTCTCTGTCTTCCATCTTTGCCATCTTTTTATTTTTAGCTCAAATTCTTGTGTTTTACTAACTTTCTGTTATTGTTTCCCCCCCGACCACATCTCTTCTCTGTCTGTCTCTCATTCTCTGTCTGTCTGTCTGTCTGTCTCTCATTCTCTCTGTCTGTCTTTCTGTCTCTCTCCCTGCCTCTGTCTCTCTGTCTGTCTCTCTCTCTCTCTCTGTCTCTCTCTGTCTCTCTCTGTGTCTCTCTCTCTCTCTGTGTCTCTCTCTCTCTATCTGTGTCTCTCTCTCTGTCTGTCTCTCTCTCTCTCTCTCTCTCTCTCTCTCTCTGTGTCTTTTTCTCTCTCTGTCTGTCTCATTCTCTCTCTGTCTGTCTCTGTCTCTCTCTCTCTATCTGTGTCTCTCTCTGTCTCTCTTTCTCGCTGTCTCTCTCCAGAGGAGCTCAGGCTCTGAGCTTCAGGAGATCATGAGGAGGAGACAGGAGAAGCTGGCAGCCAACACCAGCGATTCGGGGGTGGAGTCATTTGACGAGGGCAACGCCCACTGAGAGACCACCTGGGGGGAGGGGGAGGGGGGACCATAAAAAACCGGCTAATCCTGAAACAAAATGGAGGGGGGAGGGGGAACGGGGGAAAAAAGCGAGCACCTTGCCAATCGTTCGCTCACAGGTCTTGTTGTCCCTAGGCGGCCGCCGATCGCGAGGAGTTTGTGGCGATAATTCGTCGCCGGCACGAACTTCTCGGGTCTCCGCCGTGAGGCATAACCGATCGCCGGCGACCAACGTTTTGGGACTCGAAACACGTCCCTCGTGTACAGTGGGGAGCACACACACAGAGAAGCACATGGCGCGAGAGACGGTTCGGACACGCCTGAACGTGGAAGTGGACGGTGCTACAGGTTCCTCTGTGGTTCTCGTTCATTATTGAAGGGTTCAGGAACAACGTTCGTGTTCTGTGGAGACTGAAAAGACTCGAGGAAGGCCGTGGGAAAAACGTGGTTTGTGAAATGTGGTTAAACTCTGTCCACAGTGTTGAGTCCGTTTTGTTGAAGTTGAATGAAGTTTTGCAATTCATGTTGCCAGGTGATGACATTTGCTAGGTCACAAGCAGTGACAGTTTCCTCAGATGGCGATTCCTCAGTTTGATATATATCTATAGATCTATAGATCTATAGATCTATAGATATATAGATACATAGATAAGAACAAATAAAAAATGGCAAGAATGAAAAAAGTAGACACTGATGGATTGTTAAATATATTTTCATATTTGATAATTTATATAATTAACTTCCATAGTTGATGTCGATGATAAGAATAACTGAATCTAAATATTAGTGATACAAATGCTAAATAGGTAGTAATGATTATAACGTTCCATGAATGTAGTATAAATTAAGAGTATTTGGCTTAACTCACTATTGACTAGTAAAACACGGTCAGTTACGAATGTAATGAATGGTCTTGTACAACACTTGGTTGAAATGGTTAGATCGCCATTTTTGTGACAGTTGTTTATGAGCTGAATCTAAACAAATGATTTGTATGTCATGTATATGCTGCTGCATTTAGGGAAGATGCTATAAGCGTACACTCAATTCCAAGCCTTCTGTTCAATGCATGTGCTTGAACAGAAGGCTTGGACCGATACACACACACACACACACACACACACACACACACACACACACACACACACACACACACACACACACACACACACACACACACACACACACACACACACACACACACACACACACACACACACACAGACACAGGGCGGGCGTTTTCTTCCCACAATGTGCTAAAATCAGCAGTTTGCAGCAAACAGCACACAGTTCTTTTTCCATTTACGCAACAGCGAAAGTACCCAAGTAACACGGGTATAGCGCGTATATCAGGTACATTCTCAGCATTGAAACGAATGCGCTACAACAGCGATGGATGTGTAGGGGATTACAAATCGTGGAAATTGCGTTCGACTTTCTATACATGACCCATTTTTCTTTTCAAAATGGCATTGTCCCACAGTTATCATATCTCTTTGTGACTGTACCCATGTTTCACTGGGTATTTCTTCCCAAACATATACAGAATACAGCAACATAAAACCCTGATTGTCTTTATATATTAACAGATTTTTTTTTTTTACATGAGCAAGACTGCCCAACCGACAGACAGGATGTCACTATTTTACTTTAAACACTTGCATGTAAGGGCACAGTATGGAAAGTGTAGGCTGAAACAAAGAGACGGACAAACACATCTAATTTGAAATGCTGAATGTTGCCCAACCTCACTCTGTCATGCTTGTAGTCTCTCTTACAGCTGTCCTGGTCAGGTCTATGTGCAAGGGAAACAGGTAGCCTAGCTGTAGTAAGGAGAGTGAATGTGGAGCAGACTAAATATTAGGACGTCTACACGCCCATGACAGACTGTTGTATTAAACTATTTAAGATGAATAGTGGTATCTAGAACGTGTGGCCAATCGCTAGCTGCTATGAATGTGTAACGTTTTGAAGGAGTTTTATAGATATAGACTTTATAGATAATTGTCCTTGATACTCAAATGGTATCTACTCGGTGTCAATCAAAGAAATTGTTTATTTAAAAAAATAAGGTAGTGCACTGCAAATCGCAATTGTATGTGTATCGTTTTCATGGTGCCTTTTTTCACAAAAATCTGCAAGTTCTGCAATAAATGCAACAAAAAAAAGGTTTATTTTTTATTTTTATTTTTCCACACACATACATTGAATCTCTGTGACAATGACGCAAGTTTGGAGATCCCTATAATTTAAGTGACACAATGCACAAGAATGGCACCAATAACATACAATTTTCGACTCGACACACAACTGAGCAAGAGAAAAACAGTTGAAAGAGTGTACAGTGCCAAGGTATCGGGGAAGAAAATGAAAATTCCCGCCTGTTTACAGCATTACAAAGTGCGGTTCGCTGGCCACCGCTCGGTCATTCATGTCCTTGCGGTGGTGTTTCTGTACCCAAACCAGAGAAAGTACTGGGCCAACCAAATGTTCCAACGATTTCATGTCAACATTTGCGGTAAAAAAAAATAAGCGCATTGTAGTAATGAGCAAAAAACACTTTTTTGGCTCAGGTAATGCTGATTCACATGTACAACCATTTAAAAAATAAAAAATAAAACAAAGCTTCAAGAAGCGACGAAGTGGTTTCCACAAGAATTACTTTGTCATATGTAGAAACGCAATGGTTAAAACAGTAGTATGTACAGTACAGTTGATAGCTAATGGTGTAAATGTTTCCTAATGTGTTAAGAGTGTGGGGGCGCCCCCCCTGAGATTTGACTTCCGTCCTTGTCTGAGGGCCAACGCGAGTTTTCACGTTGGCCCTCAGCCCATCAGGTAGAGGCAAAGTGTCCAGTGGCCACGTAGACTTGTAACTCAACCACAATGTCCAGGGTTCATTATAAAGGACACCCCACTGCTCTTGTAGCTTCCCCAAGTCAGGGAGAGTTTAGTGGGTCCCCAGTGGTATGATGCCTTGCCTTGGCAATCGGTCCTTCAAGGGCCTTGTGGTCATTCTCACTCATGCTTACGTTCATCTTCCTTGATAAAAGTCGACAACAGCAGTCGGTGACTATGGATCCAGTCCAATATTGACACAAAAAAACTACTTTTGAGAGATGTTAGTACATTACGATATATATTGTTTAGCAAGCTTCATACCAAGGACATGCCTAAGGCACTGTTTCCATCATCATTATTATTATTAGCAACATTAGCATTAGCAACATTAGCACTAGCTTGGGGGACAGCATTTGATGTTGCCTGGTTAATTTGACGATACCTTGCATATGCTGATTGGCTTGTAACTGCAGAGGGTAAAAAGGTGCTTGCTTTGACCATTTTTGTCAAAGCGTACAAAGATGTTGGCGTCGCCAATTCAGTTTTTCTTTCTCACTGGCATTTTGTGAACTGTTCTGGTGTTGTAAATGAAAAACGATATGACGATATCTCTTGAAAGATGGGGTTTCTGCTGACCACCTCTGTACAGTAATGTAGGCAAGAATGAGATATGCTTTCATTTGAGGACTTGACATTTTCGCCCTTTACCTGGCGTAGATATGATCGAAGAAGGCCGATATAAGGTCTTTAAAGTGGTTAGTGGTTAAGTCTCGAGTCCAATTACAGTTGGGATAAAGAATTACAAAAACACAGCCATCACTCTAACTTGGAAGCTTAAACATAAGCAACATTTACATGGAGTCATTGTAATCAGTGGTGTTTAGAGTCCAAGTGAAGGCCTGGGATCCATGTCCAACAACATTGGCAAAGCAGTAACTGGCAGTCCCACTACCTAGCTCACAGAACTAGAAACTTTCATTTGACCAGCCGACTTTTTTTTCCTCTTCTTTCCTACCTCCACTGTTCATAAAAAATATAAACGCCTATAACAAAAACAGCCGCCATTGAAAGCCCTGCGTCAGCGTTGGTGTCCAAATGACTTCAGAGAGAAATGTCCCCACCTGTCCGTTTCTATTCAGTTCACTCTGCAGGGCTTCCTCAATGTCCAAGACAGGTCCTGGTCTCCACGAATGTCTGGTGAATAGACTTTTTGCACAGTAGTCGTTTTCCACAGAAACACACACAGCAGCCAAAACCCACCCACCCATCACCGCCACTTTTTCTTAGTGCAAATACAAACTACAGTCTAAACAACCACAGTCTTTATAGCATCTACACTGGCCTGCCAAGTCTTGGTCCAGGTGTTGGCAATTTGAGCTGATGGCAATCGGAGCCGGATTAAAAACGTGATTCCTTATATCGGGTTTGTGCCTTTTTGTTCCATGATGTGCATTGTAGAGCAGCACATTGAACTTCCTAGTCGATTACCCCCAACCCCAGCATCTGAAGGGAGTTTTGGCGGAGGTTAGTGGTGTTAGTCCCATGTTATGAGCACGGGATGGCAGTGTGGCATCGCTCCTCTTGGCGATGGCGGCTGCCGATCGGATCCAGCGCCTTGAGCTGAACGGCAGGACAACTGGGTAGCTGAATCGCTAGCTGGATAGTGTGTGTGTGTGTGTGTGTGTGTGTGTGTGTGTGTGTGTGTGTGTGTGTGTGTGTGTGTGTGTGTGTGTGTGTGTGTGTGTGTGTGTGTGTGTGTGTGTGTGTGTGTGTGTGTGTGTGTGTGTGTGTGAGAGAGGACTACCGATTCGCCGGGTGAACTCTTTAAGTTGCAGTCGTTGACACAGAGGTCAACATTCGAAGCAAAATAATATATAAAAATGCAGATGAAACTTCCGAGGGAAAACAAAGTAGCAAGCACTCGTGTCATCTTTTGTGACTAAAATGTTGTTCACTGGTGGGGGGTGGGGGGTGGGGTGGGATGGGCAGGGTAAAGAATAATTAATCGAAGCCAACCTGTGTGCTTGTCTTCTTTCGGTTACTCCTGAGATGTGACACAACAAAAAAATACAACACAAACTGCTAAATGCTAATCCCGGTTCCCCTATTCTGGAGTTTGGACCCAGACACGTCTCCTCTCTTGGACAAGTGTTTGACATTCACTCCGGACCGCATCAAGGTTTCAGCCCCCCCGCCCAAGATGTACCCCTCGACTAGCTCTCAATATGAGAGAGTCCACTGAATGAGGTCAGGGGTCATGGAGGTGGCTGATGACGAGTCTGACGGTGACAGCTCTTTAAGGCAAAAATACCATCCCATGCATTCAACATAAACAATATAAATACTTTTTTTGTGTTTTTTTTTTCTCCGTATGCCTTGTGTTGCCAATGTTTTACTCCGATGCTGTCGAAAAGTTGTACATTTGTAGGCTTGGTGATGAAGCTCGTAGCGGAGGATGGACGCTTGAAGCACAGGAGGTTGGATGCAGTCGTCGTATCCTGCGATGGAAGAATAGTCGAGTTACTTAAAAGGCGTGTGCAGTCAGACAAGCTTTACTGGGGTCTCAGGGGGCTTTTAATTTGAAAACATCTCTTCTCAAGTTTTCTTATTCTTTTCCAGGATGAAGGGAGTTACCTCACCAACTATACTTTCAAAATATATTTTTTATAAATATAGAATGCCCATTGAAACCTCATTGTGGCAAAGCACTATATGAATAAAGTTGGCCTTTTCACTATACAGTATAGTAGGTAAATATAGTAATGCACATTCCCTATTATAACATGTCCAAAATTACATACATTTCAAGTCAGATGTTGAAGGGTGGAGCACAAAGCCAGAAGTTGCAGAAGTTTAATATATTCCCATGTAGATAAAAAGGTGTTGATCGTGGTAGTATTAGTTATAAATACCCAATAAGGGAATTTATATTTTTTTGCAATTTGTAGTTTTAAAGTCACTTAAATGTAGCCTACCATTATATTCCTCTTTTCGATAAATAATTAACATTTCGACTTTTTCATGTGCTTTTCGGAAATTCTAAATAAAACCCTTCCTAATGGCAAATCACTTTAGAACAACTTCCAATAACAGGACATTATACTGTTGAATGACGGCACAAATATGAATCACAAAGACTATTCATTAGTTCAAGTTTTGGAGCGTTACCTACGTCTGTCCGTACCCTGTGAGGGGGCCGTCACTATGTCTTGCTGACGTTCTCGTAGATAACGTCGCTGGTGATGGACTGCTGCTTCTTCTTCTTCCACATTAGCAGCACACACTGGTGGATGAACACATACTGCTCCTGGTGGACGGGGGGACACACAACATGCAAGGGTTTAATGCGCTGCTTATTTACTACAGGGAATTAGTCACTTTTCATTAATTTAGCAGACTTCCATTCATTATACATGTCATTAAGAAGCAGTTAGTATGGGTTGAGGTATCTTGAGCTTAGATGCCTCCAGGTAGACTGTGGACTAGGGGCATCAAACCCATAATCTTTCTACTGGTTGAACGGTGAGGGTCTTGTGGAGGAGGTTTGTACGTGAATGTGATTCTCATTGCTGACCTTTAGAATTGTAAGTATGACTAGAATGTGGAATACATTAATACTGTCTGTCAGTGGAAGTACATTGCAAAAAATGCTTTGTTGGGTCTAACTTGTAATTGTGGTATGGTAACATTTCAAAACTATTGATTGTTTATTAAATTAAACAATTGCTGAAAATCTTGCATGTAAGAAATGGTGACCATTTTCTATGTTTCCTTTCTTAACATGAACTTAATTGCCAGCGACCTCTGGGACTGCTCTGGTGAAAACTGTGCATGTAGCAAAAATGTTCATGATTCCCCTTATTGCAAAAGAATAGTAACTGCAGTAACACAGAGGTTGTGAAAGTGACACACACACACACACACACACACACACACACACACAGCCCTCCCTATATAGCTTTGCTGTATCGTTTTTTTGTATTGTCTTTCTGCATCGGTATGGTATTGCTGGAGCGAAACAGGGAAGTTGGCTCAACAGCTACTGGTTGTAAGATGAGCAGGGTATTTCTTATTTGGCATCTTGTAAACGTAATGGAAGATTGTCCCTTTACCTCCGTTTGGACCATGGAGAGGCGATGGGAGCGCATCTCCGACACCATGCCCAGGATGTCAGCGTACTCGTGCTCCCTGATGTGCTGCATGAGGCGGTCCAGAGCCATGAAGGTTCCTGTCCTCCCGACGCCAGCGCTGACGAAACACCAGCCAATCAGAGCCGGAATCCATAACCCCTAGCTAACCACAATCCGGGACCCATAACCCCCAGCCAATCACAACCCAGAACATCAGCCAATCACAACCCGGAACCCATAGTCCCCAGCCCATCACAACCCAGAACATCAGCCAATCACAACCCGGAACCCATAGCCTCCAGCCCATCACAACCCAGAGCATCAGCCAATCAGAACCTGAAGGCTGGAACCCATAACCCCAGCCAATCAGAACCCGGAAAATCAGCCAATCAGATCACATAACGCCAGCCAATCAGAACCCAGAACATGTGATATATGGTCTTTATATGACCAAAAGCCGCCAAAGCTCTTCTGTTGATACACAAGGCTGGATATTTACACATTGTGATTACGCAGTACTGTAGCTATAAATAATATGGACACTTATGGGCCCTTGCTGTTAGCATCACGGCTAACGGTGCTAATTTTGGACCGGACTTCCAGGATACGATCAATTATTCTGCCTCTGCATTGTCGATACTTAGAAGGATCCCCCGAGCCATTACTATAAATTAACTACCTCACTGTCATTTAAGCTGCTACAGGAAATGACTTTCAGTTGTTTATTGATGGTGTTAATCGAGGGACTTTGTCTCCGCCAGAACAACCATTAAATCACATCCTTAAATTTAAGTACAGGGTTAAGTGGCCAAACACACCCACCTCAACCAAACACTAAGTATGTCGTTGATAAAAAACACTATTTCATTATATAATGAAATACTGATGTTTTTCATTATATAATATTAGTTAATGAAGCACATGTCACATAGCATGTTCATGCTAATATTTCTGTGTGTCCAGTGTGCGGTCCGAGGACTAACCTGCAGTGGACCACCACGGGGTCTTTGGACTTGTTGGCCTGCTGGCGGACGATATGGACGAACTGCAGGATGCTCTCGATGGCGTTGACCGTGGGCACGCCGTGGTCAGGCCAGGAAGTGTAGTTGAGGTGTAGCACGTCCTGACTCTCGTCAGCCTGTGGGGGGGGCGACAGAGCGCAGATTCTCTGAGTGAAACGGGGACTTGTTTTAATTGAGTAAGAAAGTAGCAGCTTATTGTAGTGGACGTTAAGGGATGGACTGAGCGTGTGTGGATTTTGTCTACTTCCTCCGCCTTGAGATAGTAATTGAAAAGATTATGCCTGAATTAAATCTTGAGGATGGATTGTGCGGATGCAAAAGCAACAGGAATGCTTAATGACAAGAGGGGAGGATTACAGCACTGCAGATAAGCATGAGCATTTTATCAGTGAGCTGACGACTTGTCTGACTTCCCGGTTTCATCAGGGGAAGTGGGTAACAGTAATTGCTTAGTTGACTAATTGATAAATTGATGAATCGGCACTCACGTAGCCCAGCCTGAAGTTCCGGATGGTCCACTCAGGAGACTCGGACTCCGAGAGCATCTCCACGCTGATCTCTCCATACATCACCGGCTCGTCTGTGAAGGGCCAGTAGTGATCGCATTTCACCTGCAAAAGCACACCCACGCATTAGGACTCATAGAAATGGATCGATATAGACACAGACACACCAGGGATGGGGGGTGTCGTATAATGTGGACCTGTGAAGCCTTTTGAGACTGTCACTGTGATTCAGAGCTATGCCAAAATCAATGACATGACAGGAAGGTCAAACCTCAATTGAAGGCAGTAACAATACGTGCCATTGCCACTTTCAGCCCCATAAGGACACCCATACTTGCTAACTGTGGTAGCGAAAAGAGGTAAGTACGTTAGGGTAGGGTAGAGCGGGACCCTCACCCTTCGGCGCTCATTGCATTGCGTGAGCATGACGATGATGGGGGACTTCTGCTGGAGGACCATCTTCCAGAAGTCATTACGGGTCTCCGGGAGCGGGCCCTGCGTGGCAATATACTCCCTGGGGGACTTGTAACCCTAGGAGTGGTACACACACACGCACGCACGCACGCACGCACACACACACACACACACACACACACACACACACACACACACACACACACACACACACACACACACACACACACACAAAATTACAAATACATAATCAGGACATGTGACAACTTAATATTGAATACGATACTGTGGCCAGAATTGGGTCACTTACGGGAATGTAGTTGGCGTTGATGTAGTCTGCTCCTTCATCGTTGTGCATGGAGATCAGCTTGACGCGGCTGAAATCATCTGAGGAGGACATTTGAAGAACATCAAAATCAATACCATTTACCATTTTGTTTGCTACATGTCATTAAGGAGCAGGTATAGGGTGTTAGGGCATCTTGCTCATGGACGTCTACTGGTAGACTGCTGACACTGGGGTTTGAACCCACAACCTTTCGTTTGGGAGTCAAACACCTTAATCACTAAAATAATCCATGTTATATGGTTAATAGGGTCATTTTGTCACATGCAGGATGTTGTCAACATTAAAAACGCATGTCTACCAATAGTGAAAGAGTATCATAAAAATGTCCATCAAGTCCTGTAACCCTAACACAGTTTTCAATAAATTTCAGAGGAAGGTCTTGAATTCAAGGAGAATCAGAGCTCTGGACCGGCTTTTGTTTAAGACTTCTTTGTCATCAAATTTCCTTGCTAACGAATAGCACATGATGTTTGAATTTATGCAGATCTTTGGAAGGTTTTGGTTATTGTAGCATGGTAAAGTCGCTCACATGGCAGGATATTGGTGTAGCGGTTCTTGGGCCTGTTGATGGGCAGGTCTGCTGCATCATGTGACAGGTCTAGTCCCACCGTTTTCAGTTCCTGGGGAAAAGAGATAATAGAGGGGAAGTCAGAGAGTTTTAACGCCTTAAACATTTCTTAAATAGATCCGTATTTCAAACGCTCTTAATGTATTTTCTAATTAAAATAATTGAAGTATTGCCTAAACGTTTTTACATCGTTTTAGCTCTTTTTTTTTTTCTTCAGGAAATGGACGACCAAAAAAAAACTGCTGAAAAGGTTGGCTGTTCCTTACCTCAAACTGCAGAGAGAACTTGTAGGCAGAGTCTTTGCTCATGTCTTTGAGGTAAGCTTCAAAGTCATCCAGCTGGACCGGGCTGTGACAACACATCAACAAAACAAAATACTAATGGATATTTCAAAGGTCATGAACATGCCTGTTAGGAAATGCTTTTTCACCGAAGGCCTCGTTTCCCACAAAAATATTTCCTGTCGTTACCTAGTTTCACAGCCCATTTTCCAAGTATATGATGGAGATGAAAACCCTTTTATAGATTTAGATTCATCCCGGAGAAGGGATAAAAACCCTGCTGCTATATCAGCACATTTTCCATTGATGCTGATGCAACTTTTAACCCCCCCCCCCCCCCCCGCCTCATCTTTGATGTCCCGGATTAGTGGGACTTTGACGCTAACCCACTAGCTGGCTTTAAAGACTTGGTAAAGGCTGTTCTCCAGAGCTAGGTAGCTCATTCACATGCTCTTTTGAAACCGAGGAACCCAGCCTATTTGCAGACGTCTGTCTGGATTCACACGTTAGCATGCACATATTACACGGTTGCTTTTCTCGCTAGTTACCTTGTTAGCTTCCGTTTCTTCAAAGCCGTCTTGCTCCTGTAAATTATGAACACACAAAGCGTTTAAGAAAGCTGCACGTGTCTGTCCTCTCGAATCTCTTTTTTCAGAGATTATTCATTATTATTCATCCACGGTGTCAACTTTTTGGCAGACGAGGCAGTTTCGTCACGTACGGTATAAAACTTTTCCCCATGCTTCTGCATTCACAGTGTGGCGACAATTCCGGTTCAAGAACCAGCAACATGCACTATAGCATGCCTACCGTACTTTAATCCTCCTTTGGATATAAAAACAATACAAACAACCCGAAACATCTACCGGTCATCGACACACTAGTCATCTAATCCGATGTATTACACACAAGCAGAAACAAAGATGGTGTAATGCAGGTGAGGTAGCAAAGCGGTGGTTAGTATCATGCTCACATTCGCTGCGTTAATTACGTGCTTAGAAAACATAGGACTTAAGACAAAAGACCAGGGCATTGGACCAAACGCAGCAAACTACATCACAAGACAAATGTTTCACCTCCATGTTTAACAATGATGTCAAACATGGTACAACCACATCATGTTCCATACTTTGTATTGAGTTTGTAATTGCTACTATGGAGAACAAGATTTGGAACTTGGATCCACAAATCAGATTGGTGGATCCGCGTCATGCCGTGGGTAAGGTGAGCTAAAGTGGGCTGAAACCATGCAGGTAAAACAGGTGTCAAACTGGCCAGTACTGGCACATGCCCCCCCCCCCCCCCCAAATAAAAAACACCGTGAATTGAAATGATCTCAGCGATGAATTCAGCCAACAACGCTTGCTTACTTACCACGGATTAATATAAAAAGCCAAGAGATAGTCAGTCCAAAGGCAGGATGGCAGAAGTGTGAGGAAGGCAAAGAGACTTCTTCGCCTGGGGGGGGGGGGGGGGGGGGGGGGGGGGGGGGGTCACAAATATATACAAATAAATAAATAAAAGAATAACCACCAAGGGGAAGGGGAAGGGGAGTGGGGGTGGGGGGAGGGAGGTCAACAGGTTGGGACAAAACATGATGCTCCGTTAGTAAAGAGGCAGTAGTCGCTTGAGAAGTACACAAATTAGTGCTGAACACACAGTTAATGCATCATGCAGCTGGGGGAACTGTGTAGTGTGTCGTCGTCCCCCCTCCCCCCCGCCTTTCTCACAGTGAAGGAATGCTGGGCCATAGGGCCTACAACTCATACAATATTAAATAGAAATACATTCAGCTGTGTTCAGTACTGCCGTAGTACTGTATATACCAGTACTTGCAAATGATCAACGCTAACTTTTTGAATGGAAGCCACTTTTAGTGCTATTGTTATTATCATTACGGTTAGATTGAAACAAATGCATTATTAATAATGTTATAATAGTTCATAGTAAAAAATTACATAATAACATTATCGTAAGCAATTGAACTCAAAGTTCTGAATTTCCACATACATAGTCTAGCATCTCAGGTAATCCAAGTGTTGATTGTGTAAACCTGCACCACGGTGTCATATTAAAAACAACAACTACACTTTGATGGAAATATGTTGTTTAAAGCGATGATGGGTAGGGTGAGAATTTCATGAGAATCTCATTTCGTGAGAACATACTTTTCCATGCTCTGTTGGTCCAACAACTGTATTTCTGTGTTCCACGTCAGATAAATGTTTTCATCGTCCCTGTTTGAGTCTTGATAAATCTTTTGTCTGGTTTTTGTTTATGTGAAAACTATATTCTATCCAAAATTGTTCACTTCCTTAGCACACTGGCGAATCATTAAAATCGACTAAATATTTGTGCCGTAGAACATTAAAAAGAAAAAGGAGGGAAGTCTTCAACACCTTATGAGCAGATGTTGAATCAGTTAATCGCTAATCTGACTCCCACAATCTCTGTCTAATCTTTTGACCGGGATTGGACCTCCAAGAGACAGAGGGCTTTGACATCTGAATTTAGGGGATCTACACACGTCACCCCAACATTGGAATTCGATAACCTTTTGGTCGGTCGTCAGACATCGCTAGACTATTCTGCCCCCCTGTAACGAAACCCATTTAAACACAAATGCAAAACACACAGGCAATTGTACAAATAGGACAAATGTAAATGTACAGTATGATCTGATTCTGGGTAAGCATGTTTATGACATTATGCCTTTCACAAACAATGGGTGAGCATTGTCCTATTTTATTACACAGCTTTGATTTTGAGTACTCAACCCTGATTGGTCAGTTACAGCATTCTACGGTCTGTTATTTCTGAATAGCAGACCGCTGTTATGAATAACAGACCATTGCTATAGATGCTATTTCCAACCTTAGAATCGAACATAGTATTTTTAACGGAAGCAATAAAATCATTTTTGAATCGATACAATCGTTTTTGGGGTTGTTATATTTTGTGCCAAATGATACGATTTTTTTAGTAACCAGCCGTGTAATAAGTGTGATAATGTACAGCGAGCCGGTCATTATTGCATGTTGTACATTATCCCCTACATATGAATGCCAGCAAAAAGCCAAATCCTACCAGTTGTAAGGAAGCTTGCCGTCTCTCTCAAAGGAAGCAAAATTTACAAAAGTCTCAGCCCCGCACTCCCTGTTCAAAAGAAAATACATGTTTGTTTGTTTTTGTGTATTACTGAGCAATATATATTTTAAAGGGACATTTCTTCAACTGAATAACCTGGACTATTGATTCAATGCAAAGCTATATTAGTAATTCTGCACCTGGAAGAAAAGCAACAACTGTAGTCTTGGAATGCAGAAGGAAGTGTGTTCAAACCACAGATAATTGTTAAAATGGCTTCTTTGTTTTCAAATTACATTGAAAATACAGATGTTCAAAAAACATATTTAAGGAAAATTAATGAGGATGAAACTTTATTAAAACATTAAGCTACTAGGGAAGGGAAATGACTTTTTCCACAATTATAGGAAAGTTGTAAAAGTTGTAAAAAAAAAATCACATTCCCAGGAACCCATGCTAGTTCTTAGCTTCCTCACATTATTTCATTGCCACTCTGAGCGCACACATACTCAAAAGCCAACAGAGCCATGCGATGGAGCAACCAGCAGCAGCCACTCATGGCAATGAACGTTTGAATTCCCGTTTTCCTCAACAGCGCAAACAAGTAAATAGAAATATAACTATTTTAACAAATCAATCATTATTTACAAGGAAAATATGTACGTACAATTAGCGAGTGAGTGCAATAATATGTGCTTTGTCCGAATCTGTGCACTACATAGGGAACCGGTGAGCCAATTCTTATGAGATTTTCCCGACATTTCTCCCACAATGCTTTGTGTTTGTGTGGTTCACCTGGTCATCTGGAGGTGCTTCTTGCGGAGCACCAGTAGGAAGAGAACCAGCAGGCTGACAAGGAGCACGCTGAGGATGGCCAGAGCCGAAATGGCCGCCACACTGGGGTTCATCTCTTTAGCTGGTGTCATAATGAGACACACACATAAACACAGGCACACACAGCACAAACGCACACACAGGCACATACACATACACTCACAGGAACATACACACAGATAGCCACACAGGCACACACACACAGACACAGACACGAACACACACACACAGGCACATACCCACACACACACACACACACACACACACACACACACAAACACAAACACAAAGCAATTAAGACTGCAAGCAGTAGTACTCTACTGTAGGATGTTATAAAACATTAATTAATGAATGCTTCAAATGTCAGGACATAGCAGTGACCGTAAGTCTATCAATCACAGATTTAATACATTTCTGAGTGATTTACACAAACAGTTTGATTACTGTGAAGGTTCAGTGTGTATAATTGAATGGCATCTAGCAGAATGGACTCGGCGGAAATGGAATATGGGGGGGCGGGGGGGGGTATTCAGTTGGTTGCAATCTGCAACCAACCTAGATGCCACTGAATCCTACACACTGGACCTTTAATGTTTTATTGTGATTATTGAAATCACAATGGAGTTATCACTCCAAAAATATACTAGGTATTCAAAGAGTTTCCTAAAATATTACACTGCTACTTCATTAGTCTTTGAAGTTCAAGCTTATATATTGCACCTATAGATTCCTGAAATGGAACATCAGGTTACATATCTTCTTTAACAAATTGTAAACTAAAAAGAAAATACAAAATGACACTACAACTATATAAATCAATATTTAACCCCATTGAGTCCCAAACTCTAATACTGTACCCCCACAGTCACTGTTAGCATAGCGTTGTTAGCATTAGGACACATTAAGATGCACGTTAGCTTACCAACGGTGCTGACACTAATGTAGGCGGGCTTGCTGGCAGTGCTGTAGCTGTAGGTGGTGACGGTGCAGTTGTAGGTGGAGGAGGGCTGGAGGCCTGACACCGTCACAAAATGACCCGTAGACGCCTGGGCCTGGTGTGGCTGAGAGACAGAGATGAGAGAAGCTTAGTTATATCAATAAACAAAAATAAATAAATAAATCTCTACATGCTACTTAAAGTTAGGATAGGCAATTTGGAGAGATCAGCCAAAGTAAGAACGATTTTGAAAGTATCTAACCGACAACAACTCCACCCTTCTCGTCAGGCATCCCTCAAAAGCCACTCCCCCAAAATACACGATTAGCTCGCTAGCATTAGCAATAGGTCTGCCTAGCCTTGTGGAAGACTCCGGTCATGTGCAATTAGTGTACGAGCAAAGAAGCCGGGTAGGTAGGTAGTTAGCTTTTTACAGGCCTCTGACAACCACAGATACCAGATTTCCTTATTTTGCTGTTGGGATATAGAAAATTTCAACAAATATGAAAAGAAATGCTTCTTAAACAAATGTGCTTTAAATTACATATATCTGAATTCACTGAGTCTCTTTGGATCAAAGCATCTGTTAAAATGACAGCAAATTGAGCAAATATTACAGTGTATACATGTGTGTGTTTGTGTGTTTGTGTGTGTGAAGATGAGTTTATGAAAAGTTCCTCCCTCTCTTTGTGTTGTCAGTGAGTAACACTCAGGACATTAATACCGGCCTGTCTCTTGGTAGGTCTTGAACCGATACAAATCACATAAATGAATCACGCCAAATACCGCTGACTCATCTGCGTCTCAACCAGCCTCAAATCTACGGCCAACTACCTTCTGCTCCCTGAGTTATAAGCTACATCTATAGCAGTAACTCAAAACCCCTGCTCTTTCTTCCAGTCACTGTGGTTTATGGCGTGTACGAGACAGAGAGTTGTTGTACAACTCCCTTTTATATTCTCCTTTAACCGTACTGCGTAGTAAGCTAGTTAGCAATACCTTGCTAATGTTAGCAACTAGATTGGTCTTATGACCTCCTTTTTATTTGCATATATTGGCATGGTGATACAAAAACCTTGCATGGTCAATCATTTGTTGGTAGACAGGGAGGAAATATAATTAAATTAAATATTTGTTGTTCGTCAAAACACCGATTTGATCTGATTTGTGTGTTTTGTGTGATTTGTGTCAAAGTTCAAAATCTCTAGCTTGGGTTGCCTGGGTTTGAAGCATTTTACTCTGTGGTATTTGTTTTTAACATTCTTCAAAGGATAATGTGATTGAAGCGGTCAGAATCAGGACACTTTAACAAACCAACAAAACCATATTCTTTACCCAGGGAGTCCTGGTGCTCACCTTGGCCTCTGTGTTGGGTCTGGCCGGTCTACAGAGAACCTGGTAATAGTCCACCACCCCCTCCACGCTCCACAGCAGAGTGACCGACGAGTGGGTCGTGTTGACGGCGTACAGGGACCTGGGGGGTGCCGGTTCTGGAAGACCACAGGGAGCGAGCGGAACAGGGTCACATTAACGTTTAGAAAAAGACGCTGTGACCTACTAAAAACTGAGAACTTTAAAAAGCATACAATCAAAATTGGAAAGACGAGAAGAAAAAGTGGTACACGACCACGTTCCTAAAACACAACTGGAAACTGAAATTGTCTCATCTTACCCCCTGACTTTTCCCAGAATTCACTGCAAATTCAGAAAATATTATTCGAATCTGGGTGGAGACTGCACACATTGGAACACTTCCTCTATTAGAAATAAATCCGAAAAGAGGAAGTGAAATGTAAATGGTTTGCATGTGAGATGAATAATATTCATGAAAGTGTCGATTGGTTGTCAAAGTCAAGAATCAGACTTCCTCTGTACATCCAGGTATAAATATGTGTGTGTGTACGTGACAGAAAGTTTGGGCGATGGAAAGCATCTCCCCTCTCTGACCTGGTTTTTTTATGCTGGGCAAGAAGGGTGTTCCTGTTGTATTTGTGTGAGTCTATGTATGCATGTATTTGTATGTGTGTGTGTGTGTGTGTGTGTATATGTACGTGTGTGTGTGTGTGTGTGCATGCATGTGTGTGTGTATATGTATGTGTGTGTGTGTGTGCGTGCGTGTGTGTGTGTGCATGCATGTGTGTGTATGTATATGTATGTATGTGTGTGTATGTATGTGTGTGTGTGTGCATGCATGTGTGTGTGTATATGTATGTATGTGTGTGTATATGTATGGGTGTGTGTGTGTGTATATGTATGTGTGTGTATGTATGTGTGTGTGTGTATATGTATGTGTGTGTGTGTGTGTGTGTGTGTGTGTGTGCATGCATGTGTGTGTGTGTGTGTGTGTATATGTATGTGTGTGTGTGTGTGTGTGTGTGCATGCATGTGTGTGTGTGTGTATATGTATGTATGTATGTATGTATGTATGTATGTATGTGTGTGTGTGTGTGTGTGTGTGTGTGTGTGTGTGTATATGTATGTATGTATGTATGTATGTATGTGTGTGTGTGTGTGTGTGTGTGTGTGTGTGTGTGTATATGTATGTGTGTGTGTGTGTGTGTGTGTAACCTAGTTTGATGATGTTGGGCATGGAGGTGTTCCTGCTGCGCTCCGTGCAGGCCGTCACCGTCAGGTTGTAGATGTCCCCAGGGGGCAGTGGCAGGCTCGCACGCATCACGTTACGCGTCACCTAGGACCCCCCCACACACCCACACACCCACACACACACAGTCAGTCTGACACCCTCCATGAATACTGACGGTTGACAGACTTGCTCTCAATGTTTACGCTTCATGTGACGGCTGGACTCGTGCTCAGGCTGGCTCTTCTAATATTGAGACTGGGGCTAGGAATTGTAAATTCTATATATTGGGGAACCACAGAATGAAACTTACATTTAGTCTGTCCACCACAAATATTGACAACTGATGATTCTATCTTTGAAACTCAGCATCCGTTATTTCTGATAACAGTTAAATAAAAAAGAACGGTTAAATAAATAAAAAAAACGTAAATAGAAAATCTAAATAAAATGTGTAGTCAGTCACAATATTCTTAGATTCAAATAAATACAAACCAAGCTTAGGCCTGTTCACAAAATGCAAACGTAGGCTCCCTTGAAACCAAAATAGCAAGATAACGAAAGCAAGTAGTGTTCTGTCATGAATATCTTCATTTCACAGCGAAGGCAAAAGTTTCTGTTGCCTCCCAGATAATAGCCTTGTGCCTGTAAGCTTCTGCAGCCAATTTCCTGTTCCCAAATCAATGTTGTAGCCGTGGATATCGATCGGACTGGTGATTCTCCAGCCGATAGTGGAGGCAGACATAGCAAGAACCATTTGTTCACAGGACAAGAGGAAAAGCCAGCCGCCGAATAGATGCAAACGAATGCATGTCGGTAATGGGGTGCTATTCGAAATGAGAAGAATGAATGAATGACACCTCAATCATTCATTCTATAATGAACAGAACAACTCATCTGTGTTAACGTTTTGTTCTGGACAATTTTCTGCAAAATGATACATGACCATTTGCATGTTAGTCTTTTATATTTCTGCCTCACTTCACTACACAGTACAGTCACGCGATCATGTCGTGACCTGCCCTCAGCCATCAATAATGAATGAATGAATAAATAATGAAA
The DNA here is from genome assembly GCA_026745465.1 of Lota lota. NCBI lineage: Eukaryota > Metazoa > Chordata > Actinopteri > Gadiformes > Lotidae > Lota > Lota lota. The sequence goes on from JACYXH010000371.1 coordinate 105,993, forward strand.
CTATCACCATCTCAAATTCAATTGGAAAAGGCAGAATTACCTTGCTGCAAAGAAGCCACACAAAAACCCGCACACATTTATGCAGCCAAAAATGTGCAACTGAAGTCTTGAGAATTCAATTAATTAGCTGCTTTACTTATCTGGGCTAAATCCCCCTCTTTCTGCCCCTGAAATAATAAGCTTTATGCGGGCTGAGTTTGTCTTGGACCTCATGGAAGGGCAGAGCGAGAGATAGCAGGTCAGTCCGCTGCTATGCTAATTGGAGCCCCTAAAGGATTCAGTGAGGAATAATCAATAGGAGCTATAGCTAGCGCTGTAGCCTTAACAAGCTTCTCTGGGCTTTCACGCTACGTGCGCTGTCAGAAGAAGGGAAAGGAGGGCATACTTATCAGAGGCTTTAGCATGGTAAGTCGCAGATGCAAGACTCCTAATATTCCCCCTGTATGTTGGATTACAGATTTACGGAGCGCAGTAGTCATGCTAAACAGGGAAGGCTTCGCTACGTTAATTGAATAGAATTACAACAGATACAGCTACTCCAGAGCCCCAAATTGAGCGTAGCTCTATCCAAATTGAGGCGCTGTTGACTAACAAATACCTGGCAACCGTCCATCTCATAAAGGGTTGCAGAATAATGGATTTAGATTAGAATAATGTTTTTTTTATTCAGAATCGTAATAAATCAAGAGAAACCACTCCCCTACTCTAAGATGCCGATATTTAGACACCTTATGTCCTGTGCATGTGAAATACAGAGACAGAGAAAGGGAGTGGGAGAGAGAGAGAGAGAGAGAGAGAGGGAGAGAGAGAGAGAGAGAGAGCGCGAGTGAGAGTGAGAGATGGAGAGACTCATACAGAGAGCGATAGAGAGAGGACGGTCCTAAGATAGAGTGGTGATAGAGAAAGAGAGTGGAAGAATGAAAGCTAGTTAAGCAGGTTACAGAGCAATAGAAAGACACAAGCCAGGACCCTGACAACAAGGGAGGGAGAGGTGATGGAAGCCGGTGGGTGGATGCTTGGGTTTGCGGGGGGTCCTTACGTCGATGGAGTAGCTCTTCTTGGTGCCCTTCTTGCCCACGGCCACCACCTGCCAATGCAGCATCCGGGAGTGGGATAGGTCCACAAAGAGCTCCCCGTACGTCCAGCGCACGTACAGCACCCCGTGGGAGTAGTCCACGGAGGAGATGTGGGGCGCTTCTGGCGCTGCAGGGGTCGAGACAGAGAGAGAGAAAACAACAAAGAGAGAGAGAGAGAGAGAGAGAGAGAGAGAGAGAGAGAGAGAGAGAGAGAGAGGCTTTTATTTTTAATTCTTCAGCTATAATAATACATGATGAAAAAACCACTCTTCAGCAAAAATAATAATAAAAAATACAAAAAAGCATAAAACATTAGAAAAATTAATAAATCCATTCCATTCCTTCAGGCCACCCTGTCTCCAAACACAAGTTGTTCTTCTCTCACTGCCCACAAAGCTCCTTCAAACATTGCCTGCTGTCGAACGTTTCTAAGTCCTGCCTTCCTTTCCAGAGTCTAGAGTCCATCAAGATCCTTGGCCTCAACAGTCTGATAAAAACACCTCCTGCAGCAACATCAAGGTTACTTTCACGAGAGAGAGAGAGAGAGAGAGAGAGAGAGAGAGAGAGAGAGAGAGAGAGAGAGAGAGAGGGCGAGAGCGAGAGAGAGAGAGAGAGAGAGAGAGAGAGAGAGGGCGAGAGAGAGAGAGAGAGAGAGAGAGAGCATTGTGAAGTTGATGTGTAGAGGCACTAGGAATGATGGTGTCATGATTACACTGAAGGAGATGGTGAAGGGGCTGCTACTGGTGATGCGTTGTGAATACAGTATTGGCTCTCACAGCCTCGTCTCATTGCGTTTCAATGGCCCGATGACCTGCTTTGCCTAATTAAAACATGATGGTTGACTCATTATTGTTTATTGGTTGTTATTGTTGTTATGTTTTGGACGACATCAGCAGACTCTTGATTTGTTCATTGACGTGCAAACCAAGCGTTGCTTACCACCTCTGCTAACGTTTAATGGGAATTTGTGACATCATCATCATGCTGTCATAGATTAAATGATTACCGGTAATTACAAAGAAAATCAATTGATTATTCACTCGTGAAAATAAGGCTCAGTCACAGCCTTAATTGATATATGAGCAATTCTTATTGATTGGGGTAAGGTATTATATATCATGTGGAATAGTAATATATATAGAATATATTATAAATAGGGAATAGATAGGTAATATGATATTCAGGTAATCTATAGGAATTATTATTAATATGTAACACAAAGGTAATGTTATAGAGGTAATATAAGGAGTACCATTGATATATAGAAGTAATGGTAATATAACATTGTACATATATTATATATGTGTAGGTGATGAGTACCTGTGATGAAGCTGACAGTTGAGCTGTCGCAGCAGCTGAGAGGCGGGTCCCCCCAGGTTACCATGGAAACACGGAAATTGTAGTACCAGGCGGGCAGCATATCTGTCACTCTCTGGGGAGGAGGGTGGGGGGTGGACAGAGGGGATTAAATCCAGCCAAAGGACACCTTTTTTTTGGCTTCAAAATGTGTCAAAATGTCTGGACTTCACAAGGTGTGGGAAAAAAAAGGCTTTCTGTGCATTCTGAATCTTGAATGTGACGACAAACCTGTATCGTTTTTATAGGTCTATATTTATAACCATGAAACATTTCCTTCACATCCTATTTGTGTTTAACAACATACATTCAATTTTATTCTTATTATACATTTTTCATTATGTGTTTTAGTTCATCGAAATGACTTTAATTGCAACCAAACAACCAGAGAGTTCCTTTTCCTCCTTGCCTTGAACTGCGTTGCTAACCGCTGCTAGCTAATTGAATCAAAGCTAATTAACTTGTGATGTCACAGATAAAGATTTACACCCCTAATGTGCCCTAAAGAGCGCTGAGACAAACACCGTCCATTTGAACGGGGGGGGGCCTATCCATACCACGGAGGCGATGACGGAGGCCGTGGCGGCGATCTCGTAGTAGGTGGTCCACTCGGAGGCCAGGGTGACGGGGTTGAAGAAGAAGGTCTGCAGGACGTACTTCCGGAAGGCCACGTGGTACGGCCGCTGCCAGCTCAGGATGACCGCCGTGGGGCTCAGAGGGTAGACCACAAGGTCCCGCACCCCTGTGGGCTCTAGGGGGGACCGCAGGGAGAGCAGGGTTCAGTGGGTGGAAGGTGGGGGTGTGATGGGGGAAAGCTCAGTGGGGAGATGATAGGGCGGTCTGGTGTAGGGCTGGATAATTAATACAAATATGAGCTAAATCGCAAGATGGCCAAGTGCAATAGTCAAAGTGAAGCAGCTGCAATATTCTGCTTAAGGTCAAATGTATGACAAAACACCATTATACATGATGTGCTGCAGTGCTGCAGAGATGCCCCGGCCTACACATCTTGTTCTCCAGATGGTAAGAAACGTAACATCTGTTAAGTTTTTATGGTACAGACCCCATCATCATGATTTTAATAGTTTTTTCAGTGAAAATGTTAATTGTGATGCAAAAATGATCATTCACACTAATGATGAATCATAATATACTGTATGTCCAAATTATCGCAGTAGGATTTTCTTTACTGCATCGTGCACCCCTAGGTGTCGAGGGGTTTTCTGAGGACCTCATGGATAGGAATCAGAGAGGTGCCGGCTTCGATTCCCCATTGTCCTCCAGCTGTATCAGTGAGCACCTTTGAGCAAGATGCCTAGATGCCTGACTGTCTCTCTATTCCCAATACGTTGCACTCCTACTACCAACTCTGTCCAGTTGTTTTTAGAAACGTACAGCAATTGTAAATGTTTTGGACAAAAGCATCTTCTAAAAGAGGGGAATTTCTCTAAAATAGGGGAAGGCGTACCACAGATATGAAGGTCAATAATAGGAAATAGATACACACAAACACACCCTACACACAAACACACCCAGAAATAAACCACACACGCACACACACACACACACACACACACCAATGCAACCCACAGAATCACACACACATACAAAACACACACACACACACACACTGCGACCTTACCTATATCTATGATGACGGGCTCGGAGGGGGGGCTTATGAGGGGTCCGTTGGTGTGGTAGACCACCACCCGGTACTGGGCCCCCGGGGTCAGGCTGGTGATGATGTCACTGGTGATGTTCTCCTAAGGGGGAGAGGGAAACAGAAAAGTGGCCACAGATTGGTGCCATTATATACCAGCCCACACACACACACACACACACACACACACACACACACACACACACACACATGCATTTGTGTCGACGTTTGAGAAGCACTGCGCCATTCGTTTACGACTGCGGCGTGGCTTTCTGTCTGAAATCCGCCCTCTTCGACCTCTCTGTGATGTATCTTTGCTAAAGGAAATGGTGCAGAAAAGGCAGTCTGGAGGTTTGTCGCCAAGACAACCTCACACCCTTCTCACACACACTCACACACACACACGCACACTTATGCATTATACGTTGGTGTCTATGGACATTCATTAGCTGGTTGATAATAAAACTGGCACCAGATAACTATAGCGGGATAAATCTGTAGAAATCCTTAATTTGTGTGTTTAATGTAGCGCTACCTCCATGCAGTATATGTGTCGGCTGTGTGTTTTATGTAGAGTTACTTCGCCGCAGTATGTGTTCATTCATGTGTTTTGTGTCGTATAACCTCGCTGCAGTGTGTGTTCTTTATGTAGTTTAATTTAGCTGCAGCACGTCTGCTTTTCTCAGCGCTTTACAGATTTGCCTTGCTGCAGTATGTGTTCGGCAATGCATTGTTCTGTAGAATGTGTTCCCACTGCAGTATGTGTTCTTTATGTGTTTGACCTAGTATGACCTCACTGCATTAAGTGTACTTTATGCGTTTTAGTATGACCTCACTGCAGTACGGGTACTTTATGTGTTTGACAAAGTATGACCTCACTGCAGTAAGTGTACTTTATGTGTTTTAGTATGATCTCACTGCAGTACTTTATGTGTTTTAGTATGACCTCACTGCAGTAAGGGTACTTTATGTGTTTTAGTATGACCTCACTGCAGTACTTTATGTGTTTTAGTATGACCTCACTGCTGTAAGTGTACTTTGTGTGTTTTAGTATGACCTCACTGCAGTACTTTATGTGTTTTATAAAGTTTGACCTCACTGCAGTAAGTGTACTTTATGTGTTTTAGTATGACCTCACTGCAGTACTTTATGTGTTTTACATAGTATGACCTCACTGCAGTGCTTTAAGTGTTTTACATAGTATGACCTCACTGCAGTACTTTATGTGTTTTACATAGTATGACCTCACTGCAGTACTTTGTGTTTGACATAGTATGACCTCACTGCAGTAGTACTATGTATTATTTCGCAGTACATGTCTCCTACCTCGCTGCAGTGCATGCTCTCCAATACGATGTATTTCTAAATAGTATTACATCAGTGTCACCCACCTCGCCCGATGTATTTCTACACAGAACGACATCAGTACGTAATACTGTATACGTAGGTGTTTGAAGCATAGCCTCACCTCGCTGCAGTAGGTGCTCTCCATCCTCTGGTTGAGGCTGGGCCTGAGGCAGGTGGTGGACAGCACAGAGATCAGGCTGCCATTGTGGCTCTCGGCCGAGGGGCCCCAGCTCACGGCCGCCGTGCTGGAGCCCAGCAGCCTGACGCTCACACTGTGGGGCCGCTCCTTGGGCTCCTCCAGACACTGGCCGCTGGGGCCTGAAAAACGTAGAACACACCATCATCCAGGGGCCAAAATGAACACCTGCCACCAGCCAATGGCGGATAGGTTTTCCCACCAAAAAAAAGGGACATACAGTATACTTGTTCTATGGCTTGGCTGGTACGTTTTTCCACTCTGGCAGATAAAGAGACACAATTCAGAGTAAATGTTGTACCCTGCCAGCAACGCTTTAATTACTATATTCAAGAGCTGTTTAATGGCTATATACGTTTCGCTGGTTTACACAGGGCTGTTTTAATTACTATGTACAGGAACTGACAATTACTTTAAGCAGTCATTTTCTGTATAATTGTATATATAATACAACCCTACTAAACCACGGTGATCGTGAATAAAGAAGTGTCACGTGGTTACACGTTTTGAGGAAGCTTTTGTTTTTATAGACTCTGGTTTAGTGCTTCTTTTATTAGCGATGCTAGAGGATGTCTACTGGTAGACAATGGGGTAGGAACCCGTAACCTTTTCGGCTGGGAGTAGAACACCCTAACCACTGGACTAGTAATCTCCGACCCAGCAGTCCTATTAAGTTATAGCAGACTTCTTGGGGGGGAGATGGCACAGAAGCTGGGCCAGGAAACCAGAAACTGAAAGGGGCAGTGTTACAACCTTGTTTCCTTCACAGTGCTTCCACAGTGGCCAGTCTACACAGTGTTGATTTGAAACCTTTACAGACACGCCAGTGTCCACACAGGACAGAGTGTGTGTTCACTGTTAGCCAATCACACGCTGACAGATCTCCGCCTCCAGCAACCGGATTGGTGGAAACTAGACTAGAGACTGCGTACTGAGGTAGAAGGTGAAGGCGGTGTAGGTGGCGCTCTCCCGGGCCTCGCAGTCCCCGGTGGAGCTGAGGGCGGTGACCAGGACGTGGTAGGTGCCCGGTTCTGTGGGCTCTGTGAAGAACTCATGGGTGTTCTCGTCCACGGTCGCCGTCTCCGTGACGTTGCCTGAGGGACATCAGAAGACAGGGGTGGGCAGGGAGGGAAGAGGGGGTGGTGGTGGTGGAGGTGGTGGTGACGGAGGCAGTGGTGTTGAGTGAATGGGGAAAGGGGAGGGATGAATTACATAAGAAGAAGCAAGGAAAGACAAGGAAATATCACTCAAAATGCACCTTTTTTAAATTGCTTTTAACATTTAACTCGCTTCATATCCTAGTCTCCATCTCTCATTCTGCCCCTTAAGTTGTACGATTTTTTTTATGTGACTTTTTAATCATTGATACTTGTCTTATATTTCTTTCCTGTATTTTATGACCTTGTGTCATGAATACCAATCAGTACCAATCAGTACTAATCAGCGCTTTAGAAATAAAACATATTATCATTATAAACAAGAAATAATGTGTTTGACTTGTCCTGCCGAGACAAAAAAAAAACAGTTACTTTCTACCACAATCATTTAAAAGCACAAAAGACGCCACAAAGCAACAATCAAAAGATTGGACCAAACGGAACGACCCGTCTTTTCCCCTGACGGAGCAGGAACAACGAAAACAAAAGCCCCGTCTGGCCGGGCTCTAGCGCGTACCGTCCCGGGAGATGTAGACGTTGAAGCCGTCGTAGTGGGTGGGCGGTGCGGGGGGCAGCCAGTGGAGCTCCAGCAGAACGGGAGGCAGCTTGGTGGGGGCGACCAACGTGGGGCTGGAGCTCGGCATGCCCAGCGCCGAGCCCGGCTCATTGGAGTCCTCGTACTCCGGCACCAGGCCGTTCACGAAACCATCCTTCGCCGGGTCCATGGGTGACGGGGCCCCCGTGGGACCCGGCCAATTAAAGTGCCGCATCCGGTGGGCGGCGTCCTCGTCCGCCTCGGCCGTCTCGTTGCTGTTAGCGATGTCGACGTTAGCGATGTCGATGTTAGCGTTAGCATTAGCGTTATTGTAAGCATAGTCCGCGGCGGTGCCGGTTGCGTTCTGGGCCAGGGTGTCGGTTGGGGCCTCCTCTGATGGGATTTCTTCCCCGTCGTTATGGATCTCCCCCTGGTCCTGCTCCTCTATGAGGGGGATGTCCCGTGCCTTCCGAGGCTGGGGGGTCTGCTCCGGGGACCCCCCCATCGTGTCGGGAACGACACCCTTGGGAGCGCCGTCCAGCGCCGCCCCCTGCTGACTGAGGGGCACGATCTTCCAGGTAATGTTGCGCGGTGGGTTTGGCACTGCGTTAAAAAAAGGACATTTGTGGAGTTAGAAAATCCTTCATGGGTAAGTCATCATTAAACGGAAAGACAAAAGGGACAGGGACCATTGGACCAATTGCAAGCGGTTTGTCTTTAGACACTATTTGAAAGGAACAGTGTCAACAGTCAAACAAGAAAATGTCAGACCACCACAATTTATGGAACGTATCAGAAGTTGATTCAAGAAATTTGTTTGGTGTGTTTATATTTGCCTTGTGGAAACAAATGAAAAACCAGATAAATAAAAAGATATTACAAAAAAGAGAAGCTGAATCAAGAGATGAGTCATACAGTGGTGTCTGCTAGCTATAAATGGTAAAAAAAAAGAAAAAAAGAACTACATGTTCTCTATTCATCAGGGACGGAATACACCAGTGATGAATAGGGAACCATGAACAATATGATTTCTTTGTAATACACATATTTTTTTTTAAAGATTGTGTAATCCGATAAATAATTAACAATTAAAAAAAGACTTCAGTTGGAAGACACTGCTTCCCGGGTCAGTACCTGTCCTGTGCTGTAGGGGCCTGTGGGTGATGTCGCTGTGACGAACCATGGCACTCTTGTTGACCGTCGCCTCGGAGATCAACTGAAATGTGATGTTCCTGTAGCACAGCCCCGGCAACCAGTGCTTGAACACCGTTTTACCCCTGTAGAAATCTACAAAGAATAATGAAACCATAATCAGGAATGAGCTGTGAACGAGACGTGAAAAAAGCAGATACCTGTGAGAAGTCTTCTCGCCTGCTTTGATTGTTCCAATAATAATGCATGGTAATAACCGATTAGATTAGATTAGACACATTTCTTCAAATGTTCTAGATTCTAGCATTGTTATCATTATTATCTTCCAGTTTCACATGAGGTACAGAATCCGGTGGTCAAGAAGGCTCTTTGACTTGATGTAATGTGCTCTGTAGACAACAATATAAGAGTATGGCACCGGAGTTAAGCCTTCTGCTTGCTTGACAAGCAATATTTTTGTGCAGGAGAAAAAGAAATAGGATAGGGTGAGGCCAGCCTTGTCCATTTATATAATACATTAGCCTATAATGTATTTTTTATGTTTTGCAATCTGCATTATTTTCTGTTTATTCCTAGGATACTTCTACCTCCGTTTCTACTATATTATCAATTTGACTATAAATTGTGTTTCATGGGGAAATCTAATCTAAAAAGAAAATTGCTACGTTGTTAACATTTGCTACACCTCATTTGAATATGTATGCGGATAGTGGTACCGTATATCAACATTTCAATTAAAGGTGCAGTATGTAGAATTTAGTGGCATCATGTGAACGGACTAGGGTCCTCTTCCACGGCGCCTGCCATGTTGCGCCGCCATGTTTCACACTACTCCTTTAAGTAACACTGTAAATTCTGCCCAATATTATTACTCAGCACAGGGAAGCGGAGGCTGTTACCTTTATAGAGCATGGAGCGCAGCTCTGTCCCCTCAACATAGCTGATGTTCACCCGGCTGAAGACGTTGTTAGCCGGGGAGCTGATTTCAAACACCACCCCCGTCTCGGGAGCCTCTCTGTAGTCTGATATGAACGCACTGTCCACTGGCAGGGGCCCTGGAAATAACACGAAAAACATGTTATTTCCATGTTATGTTCAAGTTTTATAACCAAAACGGGAAATTAATTAATCTCTAGGTGTGTAAGTACACTCGATTATTTATATGACCTGCATATTTACACCAAATTGGATTTAATCTTCGCAAAATAGGTCAGGGCAGAATAAAAGCTGCACACAGCAAATATTATACAATATTATAATTCGAATAAACATATTTTTAAACATGGTTCAGTTAACGCATCCATTTCCAAGGCTAAAGTAACCAACAAACCTCCCTTCTGAGATTTAAAACATGAAACAAAAAAGAATACATCTTGAAAAAGGGATTTATTAAAGCTCAAAACCTACCATTTCACAATTGCTTCTATTATTTATCGCTATTCTTATTCATTAACTTGTTTTTATTAGCTGTTTGTGATGAAAAGCACGTTGACTTGCCCGTGTGAAAAGGTGGTATGTAAATACAATATGACTTGACTTGACTATTGCACATCGCATATACACATGAACAAAACACTGGAGTGTCTGGATTTTACTTGTGAGGAGTGCCACGCTGCGGAGCGGTTTGGACCAGGCCCGGCCGTCCCTGGCCAGCAGGCCCACGGTGTAGGCCAGCCCGTGGTGCGACACGTTGAGCACCAGCGGCGCCGGGAGGCTACCGTTGGCGGAGTGGATCTGGAACGGAGCCAGGCGAGGGCGCGGCTCGCCGGCGAGCTGCGCGGCGTACTCGGTGACGTTGTCCCGCAGGTCCGACGGCTCCAGCGCGGCCACGATCCAGTCCTCGTCCCTCAGAGTCACCTGGAAGGTCGCGCCGCTCTGGAGGGGTGGAGGAGAGAGAACAGGGCATCATGGGATTTTTTGTTGTGGTTATAGTAATGTAAAATCCTAAATAAAGGTAAATATACCGTATCTTTGTTTTGCCACGTCTCGCAAATAATTTCCCTATTAATTACTAAAGAATGACCAAAACACTATTACTACCATTAACATTCTTATGCTCCTATTCTTCTGAAATCGAGACAGTCATCGCGATGTGACGTCACGATGTACAAGCCCTATAGACTGAGTTCTAAAAGCTGCTGTAGGTAAGATTTGGGAGTTGTAAAGAGAGAGAGAGAGAGCGGAGAAGAGCAGAAGAGATATCTATCCACAATATTTGGAGACGAAACAACCCAGAAGACTGGTTGACATGTGAGATTGATTCCCCAAACCAATCAGGGAAGAGATGCCCTGATTGGTCAAAAGCGGGTCTAAAACCGAAATGGTCTCACACAGAGGCAGGCACAGTCTAAACATATGTTCTCATAGAGTATTTCACTCACTAATAGGGTTAGAGTTAGTCTAGATGGATGGCTATGCCAATTCTAAACACATTACAGTCAAATTAATGCTCTTAAATCATAACTACTGCACTTTTAAGGTGTAGGAAATGATTGACACTAAATTCTTACAAATGATTGGTCTAACAAGTCCATCATTCATCGACAATTATTGTCATCAGTGACATTGATGTGGGTGATTAGATTAGTATTTTTTTACTGCACTGATTCTGAAACAAGACAATGCTAACATTTAATGTTGTGAATTGGTTAGGTCGGTTTATTGTGCCAGAATCTCTTTTGTTTGGCAGCTATCCTAGTCGGTCATCGTGGTCCCACACACACACACACACACACACACACACACACACACACAAACGGACACATAAACGACATTCACACACAAACAATAAAAAATACGAGCGTAATGCGGAAGCTAACAATCTCCTCTAGCACTCTGTCGACAAGAATCGTTGAAGAGAACCGTTGTTTATCTTTCAGCAGTCGTTTTGTGTTTTCCGTATGCGTCACACGGCGACGAGCTGTATCGACGACGATCGCTTTTTGACGTACGACCGGCAGATCGGTCGGTGCCCGTATCTCGCCTACGCCCCCGAACCGTGGGATCAATGCGACAAAGCACAAGCACCATTAGACGTCGTTAGTGCACATCGCAGCAGCCGCTGATGTGATGCCTGCCCACGCTGCCCCTGGACACACCAATAAAAATAACGGAGAAAACATAAACGACAGACGGAGATATGATCCTGCTATCTGGAGGGGAGAGTCTGGTTCTGGTTGAGTTGTGGAGCAGCAGCCTCCTCCCTGCAGTGTTCCATTAGGAGGATGGGGCAAAGCACATCAGAAAAGCCACACGCACACACACACACACACACACACACACAGGCACGAGCGTGTGCAAACACACACTTACACATGGACACAGACAGACAAACACACACACACACACACACGCAAGTGCGCAGACAAACACTCACACACGGACACAGACATACAAACACACACACACACACACACACACAAAGGCACACAAAGAAACAGAAACACACAGATACACACACACACATGTACACACACACACACATAAACTCACACACATATACACAGAAACACACACGTGAGCACGCACGCTTTTAATCTTGAGAGACTGGCAGTAAAAATATAAGAGGGCGTAAAAACCCCATGAATCATACATAGTTGTTCTCCACTGTGATGGCTTCGCCTCTACGGAGTGATTCTTTAGGAGCATTTCCCCGCTTATTTTTCTCTCCCTGTAGCTGATTCTTCCAGCTCTGGCCAACAACCCTTGCTTTCTCTCGCTCTCTTTTTCTTTATCTTCATCTCTCTTTCGCTCTATGTCCTTTTCTACCTCTCTCTCTCTTGCTATCTTCCCCCTATCCATCTCTCCCTCCCCCCTCTCTCTTTCTCTTACCCCTCTCTCTCTGTCTCCCCCTCGCTCTCTTTCTCTCTCTTTCTCCCTCAGTCGGGTGAACTCTTCCCTTCTTCTGTCTCGCCACAAAGGGGCTTCTGTTCCATGGTCTCCCTCGCTGCTGGTCACGGGGGTCCCTGGCGTGTCCATGAGATCTGCCCTAGGGTTGGGGGTGGGAGGGCGTGTTCGATGGAGGGGCTGGATGGGGCTGGATGGAGGCTAGATGGGGGTGGATGGAGGGCTGGATGGAGGGTGGATGGAGGGCTGGATGGAGGGGTGGATGGAGGGGTGGATGGAGGGGTGGATGGAAAGCTGGATGGGGTGGATGGAGGGGTGGGGTAGGGGTGGACGGAAGGCTGGATGGGGTGGATGGAGAGGTGGGGTAGGGGTGAATGGAGGGCTGGATGGGGTGGATGGAGGGGTGGGGTAGGGGTGGATGGAGAGGTGGGTGTGGGGTGGTATGGGTGGTGGAGCCCTAGTGAGGTGCTTGAGCCCGGGTAGCAACAGGGAGATGGTCGTAGTCACCGGTTTCTGTCGTTCTCGCTAGTCTGTCGTTCTCGGCTTCTATTTGTCTCTCTAGCTCTATCTATTATACCTCTTTATCACGCTATCTCTCTTCTTTCTCTCTACTTCTCTCAGATTATCTCTCTCTCTCTTCTTTCTCTCTCTCCTTTTCTCTACTGCTCTCAGATTATATATCTTTATCATTCTCTCTCTTTCTTGCTCTCTACCGCTCTCAGATTCTATCTCTTTATCACTTGCTTTTCTTTCGCTCTCTCTCCATTTCTCTTGCTGTCAATTCCTGTCTTTGCTTTCCTCTGTCCCCTCTCTCTCTCCATCCCTCTCTCTCTCTCTCTACCCCTCTCCTCATCTCTCTCTCTCTCTCTCTCTACCCCTCTCCTCATCTCTCTCTACCCCTCTCCTCATCTCTCTCTCTCATCCATACCATTGGCGTGGCGGCCATCTGCAGACCTCTGCGACATTGACGAGAACGGGAAAGACAACCTTTTATGGCGCCGTTGGAGGCTAAATCACCACATTTAACCGCTCTAAATGATTCATAGAGCCCCGCACGGTCATGGCTGCCGGCATGAACACATTAGGCTTGCGTCTGGTGGCACTGACTGGCAGCGGAATGACTCTGTTAGCATTGTTAATTATGAACTAAGATAAGAGGATCCGCATATATCTGTTTCAAAAACCTTCCTGGAAGGTTTGAAAGTCTATATGGTGGGACTACTGGGGAGCCTTCCTAGTTCCTAGCGACGATAAAACGATATAGGTGGAGTTTCTGACAGTTTGCAATAAATAAGAGATGTTAAGCACTTCCAGATTCATAAAGATTTCAGTTGGAAGGGAAGAGTGTCATGCTTTTCGTCGACAGGCAGAAATCCTGCTTTTCAGTAAAGTAAGCGAAAATGGGAAAATAGGACGGCTTTATGAATGCTCTCGACCGAACACCTGATAAAGGGCTTAAACCAACTCCACCCAACATGTGGATCATCTAAACCTGACAAACATCCCGCGCAGAAAGCATTTAGGGGCCCAGAATAGTGATATTTGGCGCGGAATTTTTTCTGTATGAGCAAGAACTTCTCGGAATTGCAGAAAGAAAAAGAACACTTTCAACTTTTCCACATTCATTGGCCCACACGCACAGAAAGAATGCAGAAAGATAGCAATGTAATACCCATAATAATAATAATATTATTATTATTACGCTGGGTAATATAATAATATAATAATAATAATAATATTATTATTATTATTATATTATTATATTACCCAGCGTAAGCCAGTAATTCTTGGACCAGTTTGATACTTTTTTCAGTTTTTTTGCAGATTTGCATTTCTGTTTTTTGCAATTTGCTAACTGAATCTGCCGGACCAATACAGCAAAGGGCAATGTATTCTATGTTGGATCTGGGTGTTGGAGCCTAATTTTGGACCTGGGTGATGGAGCCTGGGGTCAAAGTGAAAAAGCCTGCGTCCCGAAGCATTTCTTTTCCCCATCGATGTGCCAAAATGCTGCCACAGAGCAGTCCTTCACACATTCTCTGAAACCTCCGTGCTCTGAATCTCATTAGCATATCTCCGCGGGGTCTCCTCCTTCATTATCTGACATCCTGCTGGTCGCCAGCAACCCACATCAACCCCCAGCACCCTCTTCTCCGTCACTTCTCCTCCCACACCCCCACGGCATTATCCAAAAAGGTCACCTTGCTGTGCCCTGTCCAATTGCCTCTCTCCTGGTTTCCATGTTTATGGAATACAAACTATTTCCATGATCGTGTGTGTGTATGAGTGTGTGTTTGTGTGTGTGTGTGTGTGTGTGTATGTGTGTGTATATGTGTGTGTGTGTGTTTATCTATGTGTGTGTGAGTGTGAATGTATATGTGTATAGTTGTAGCAAACTATTCTATCCAAACTTGTCCACGCAATCAGATCATGTGACAGCTTGCATTTCTATGATTGATTTTGCGATCATTTATGAATCCCCAGTGGAACATTTGCATACCCAATACATGCTTGGTTTGATTCAGCAACCAATCAAAAGCATTGACTCAAACGTCCCACATGATAGCGAGCTGTTGTAATTGGTCGGTCAAATAACACACGTCTTAAGCACAAGATTTACTTTAAAATAGCGTCATAAATAAAATACTGTCAAACAACGCAACTTTTTGTGGTGTACTAATGTAAAATTGGATTTTATTGATTCAAATATTTATCCAAAAGCAATCTCATGCACAATCAATACAAAAAAGTATTGATTTATACCCTGGCTGTATGTATGCTACATGTCTTGAGAACACTAAAATAAACATTGTTAGGCATATCCTGACACTTCACATCATCATCATCATCCCCACCACATCACCAGAAGCTCTTGTCTCTCCTATCATCGTTATTATTCGAGGTACAGCGACGTTCAGTCTAGTGGAGGAGATGGGGGAGTGTGTGTGCGTGGGGGGGGGGGGGGGGGGGGGGGGCACGAAGTCATAATATCTGGAATCACAGAGATAAGGCAGCCTTTCATTAACGGGCTCAGTGGGAATCGTTCACACGCACACGCACACACACACACACACACACACACACACACACACACACACACACACACACACACACATCTCCTCCACACTGCAAGGCTCATCTGTCTTGCTCTGTCATCTGGGTGTGGCGAGAGAGCCATGATGTCGCGCCATGGCGGTATTTCTGCTTGTGCTGGGGCGTTAGAGATCCTAGTGCCCATGCCATTATACTATAACATACTATATCATTCTAGGTATGACTCTTTATTTAAAGGTCTGTTGGGTAAAACAGAGTAGGTACGACGTCATCTTGATCGATTATACTAGATCATTCTAGATGCTCATACCAGTTCATACTATCTTGTGTCCATATTATGAGGTTAGTAAGCAAACCTGTTAAAAATAAAGTTAAAATCAAGAACAAGGTCTAAACCTAAAAGAGTATAATAATGTACTATAATTTACATGAAAAAAAAATGGTTTAACATGAAAAGAAATACATTTTCAGTAAAAATATGACATGTCAACTGATGTATTTTTTTTTAACAGAGGCTGTTGGTTGGTAACATTGGACAGTAACCTTTAAATGGCAGCCATTTCCGAAAAGATATCTCCTATTCTTTCTTGCAAGATGAGGAAGCCTCTAAGGGCAAAGCAAGAGGCCAAAGGTGTAATTGGAGTTAGGGCTCCAACTGAAACAGTGTTTGGAAGCAAAATGAGTTCTTTTACAGAGTCAGTAAACACTTTAAATCACAAACAGATCTCAATTTCACTATCTTGCGAGTGTAGGTCCAACCTAACCACTTAGAGGACATAGCAAAAGATGGTTGAGGACAACAATATAAATAATTCTCCCATGTCTGTGGGCATACTCTGTTCATTTAACATTGGTAGAACATGATGTCCCCATTCGACTATTTAATAACATATTCCCACGTCTAGAATTCATGAATAGAAAATACATATCTTACTGACCACAGCTGTAAAGCAGCAGAAAAGAGTACAGAGCAACTGGTAGTGCAATAAAGTCTTGAAATGGCTTGATTACTCACTAAACCCACTTCCTCCTTCGCTCCCATAAATGTTATAACTCAAACATAACAACGTAATGATTTCCATCAATGACAGTTAGCCCTATGATCTTACTCTGGCCTTGTGAGTGTTTATGTATTCAATCACTGACACAGACACAGACACACACACATAGGTATGCGGACGCAAACGTCATCTTTGTGTTATGATATCCAAGGATTATTTTGTCTTTTGGGGGGGCTGTGAAGTAAAATATTTACAGTTTGTCGCAATCGCTTAGGTACATTTCCCAAAAACGCTAGACTCACACTCCTAACAAAGCAAAATTCTCAAAACAGTGAAAACCACAGATGTCAAAATCACTAAAACACACTCGCTCTCTGGTGACCCTGCTTGATCAGCATATAAACACGGAGTCAAAAACAAACAAACACTTGCACCATTACCAGAAACACTGTGTACACATGCTGCTCTGGATTCAAAAGACGGCACCACGCACTGACCCTTTATAAGACAGTAACAGAGAAGGGGGTTCAGAATAATCTAGTGGTTAGGAGGTTTGACTCCTTGTATGACCCCAACCTAACCTGTAAGGATCCTTGAGGAGAAGGCCTATTCCCCTACCTGCTCCTTAAGGGCATGCCTCTGAATTCACTGTAAGTCGCTTACAAAATGACTCAATGGTAAAGTCACAATCTACACATCATCAGAGTACAAATTTTGCAGGTTTGTGCTCGGTATCTCAGTATAATGTCCCATGTCGGCCTTTAATCCTCTTGGGCCAAGTGATTCTCCTAATTCCCATGATGCACCAGGGCATGACGACATCAGAAGTGACCCTTTGACGGCGGGGCATCACTTCGGGCCACTCGCTGGATGGTGTGAGATCTCGCTAGTAACACATTTCCGTGGCACAGATACTCAGATAAGGAATTTGGGTCAAAAAACTCAAAGGCTTACCACAACAAAATGGATTATCTCATTGGTCGCCAGAAAGAGAGTCAAGTACAGCAAAGCACAAGAGAAAAAGTAATAAAAAAAAAACTGCTGTAATTCTCTTCTTCTTAATGAGAGAGATAGAGTTAAAGCGAAAACAACTGCCGCCACTTGAGATTAGGCAAGTGTTCCATCGGGATGATGCGAGTAACTGATCCGGATGAGGATATACGATAAAAACGGCATTAGCGAAAGCTGCACCAAAAACAGCGTTGCTTTGTTCATCTGGAATTTAAAGAATTTATTTTGGCCTTTTTTTTATTTCCATGTCATTTTTCCTTCCTACATCGCTGGGTGAAATGTATTAAAGCCATGAAGTAATTTAAGAAAACACACTATTGTTAAATATGCACTCATCTACTCATCTCTTGAGATTCTGGTGAAAAGGTTTGAGTGGGTGAAATACCTGATTAATCAGAATACATCTTTCACTTCAGATGGGTGTGCATGATTATGTAACTGTGAACCAGAGATAGACTAACATCAAGATGATAGTGATCCCTCTCATACTGCACAATGTTAGTGAACTCTGGGGACTGCCACAATTGCTCTGGCAAGGTGGATGAAGACACGAAATCCAAAAGGTTACAACCACAAAATACACATCTTACTCTAATTCTAAGAGGGTGTCCTACTCCCAGATAGCCTACAAAGAAGAGATGTTTCATGTTTGGAAACGTAAAACTCAATCTCAGTATCACTCCCCAAGCTACCCTCACTCTGAAATCCAATCCCATCCAAACTCTCACATGGTTACTCAATCATTAAAAAACTACAACTCCCACAACTCCCAAAGCACTACAAGGACTCTTTTTGTTTAAGTGTACGGCACTCGATCCCACATCTTTTAAACCCTCTCTCTGTTTCCTTTTTTTTATCTTTTGATGTTGACCTTCAAATACCACACAATCGTAATTAAAGCGCTCTGGCAGGCCGACCCAGACTTTTAAAAGGCCAAGCTAGTTCCTCATAAGGGCACTCTTCAATCATCTCACAGTCCCACAATGCACTGCTTCCTGTACGAGAGAGTTTGTGGAAGAGTTTGTATATTAAAATGATCCGTCTGTGTGTTTGGAGGATGTGCAGGGGAACTATTCCTGAGACTAAGTTGATTGTGATGTGATGACAGATTTGGAGTGGTCGGAGTAGAGAGACAATCAATTTCTCACTCTCGACATTCAAAACCCAACTCAAAACAGATCTCTTCAGAACCGCACCAGTACTCCTTGTCCCCCCTGCCATTTATCTGCACTTGGGCCATATTTTTCTTCAACTTTATTGGCCATACCACTGATTCTAAGCATTTTCTGTGTCTGTATGTATGTATGCATGTATGTATCTATGTATGTTTCATATATATATTTATATCTGTACTTACTTGGTATATCGTTTGTTTTAAAATGTATGTAAAGTTTCTTAGTGTGTCTTTAAAGGACGCAAAGGCCCATAGTGCTCAATAATAAGATGCCAGTCTACTCGCATTGGGTCAAACAAACACTGTTTATATTAATATCATTTCAGCCACCCGAAACCTATTTAAAGACCGTCCTAATAATGGGGAGAACATGTGTGAGCATATATTCAACGCCACTTCCCTTTTGTACGTATCAAATGGTGACAGATCATGGATATAACAACAAAACAACATGGATATATTCTGTAAATATAGAACAGATTCATATTAACATTCCTGTCCAGATCCTCTCAATCTCCCCCTGTCTTTCTCTATCTATTTTCATGGCTTTGTCTTCCTATCTGTCGCGTATTTCCCTCTGTTTTTCTGTCTGCCTCTCTCTCTCTCTCCCCTCGGTCTTTCTCACTCTCTGTCTTTCTCTATATGTAGCGCTCTGTTTTTGTCTCTTTGCCTGTCTGTCTGTGTCTCTCTCAATTCAGCTGTCTTTCATTCTCCCTCAGTGTCTGTCTGTAATTCTCTCGCTCTTTTTCGGACTCTCTTCTTATCTATCTCTATCCCCCTCTGTCTCTCTCTGAGCCTATCAAGCCCTTTTTTCTCCCTATCTCTTTTCCTGTCTGTCTATCTACCTCTCTTTGTCGCTATATCCATCTGTCTATCTATCTATCTACTATCTCTATGCATCTTTCTCAATCGCTGTTCAGTTGAATCCCTCTCTCTCTCTCTCTCTCTCTCTCTCTCCCTCTCTCCCTCTCTCCTCTCTCTCTCTCTCTCTCTCTCTCTCTCTCTCTCTCTCTCTCTCTCTCTCTCTCTCTCTCTCTCTCTCTCTCTCTCTCTCTCTCCCTCTCTCTCTCTCTCTCTCTCTCTCTCTCTCTCTCTGTCTCTGTCTCTGTCTCTGTCTCTCTCTCCTTGCTCCTCATCAGGTGACTGGGATGGAGAGGAGGCAACAGAACAGCCTTCTCCCTCCTGGCCCGGATCGTGTCTCCATTCTCTTTTATTTGGGTTGCCATGGCGATGACAGTGGGGGAGGGGCAAGGAACTGTAGAGGACCCCCCCCCCCCCAACCCCCCCTTGTCTCACTTGACAACAGAGAGCTGGTTGAAAAAAAAACTGCATGTTTGGTAGCCCGCTTACTTCCTTGCATGGCCAGACGACCGCAGAATGGCAGAACTCAAAATTACACCTAACATTACAACATTGTGCTTAAATGACCTACCGCAGAATTAAGAATACATTAATAAATGATGTCTTGATAACCCATATTATAAACATTACCACAAGATAATTGTTCAACTGTTTTTCTTATCTATATGCAGCTATCTGTCAGTTATTTTGTTCCAGTACTGTTCAAGTACCGTCTGCTGGACTATAAAACGCAGAGAACAGTAATGTTCCTAATATGCCATTAATGAAGCAAGTCAAATATAGAGGACCCGGTATTATGAACACACACTTATTTTGATCATGTGAAGTGAGGCTAGTGTTGTGAAAAAGGAGAAATGAATATTCAATGGCCCTGGGGAGAAGGAGGAAGAAGCTTTCAAGGCCAAAACTATTTATTTAGGCCGTGGTGTTTTTATCCGTTATTCTATTCTTGTTCATCAGGGAAACTTGAAAAAAAAAAGACAAAAATGTTATATTACTTTTTACTGTACTTAATTGTACTGAATGCGTTGGCTGTTGAACAGGTGTGGGTTTCAGGAATAAGTACATGCAATGTTCACAGAATTCTTCACAATGTCTCCCCCATATTGTAAAACAAAGCAAAAGTCAAACAAGATAAGGATTTTTTTTTGTTATCTTCCGAATTCCGAGCGAGACAGAGAATGGGAGTCGAGGGAAAAAGAAGGTGATGTAAAAAAACAACAACACCTTAGATAAAACACAGAGGATATTTCGTCACACTCAGCAATATTTCATCAGACTCGCACGAGGGAGACATTTCTCTGACAAAACAAGAGAAAAGAAACGGCGATGTTTAATCATGTAGGGTACACTCTCGTCAATCCATTCTCTGACCTGTTGTTCTTTCCTTCCCTTATGTAAAGCCCTACATACGTTTCCACCTATTTCAGAGCCGTGAGCCATCAAGGCAAGCAAAGTATAACATTTGTGGCGCGGCGCACAGACATGATGTGCACAATAGCTCACCATCATGCTCATTTGCTATTTAAATCTTCAGTTCAAGATAAATGGCCTGGTATATTCTGTGTGTGTTTTCGATCCAAAGAAGGAATGAACCATAGACTCAAACTGTTCTGAGCTGCAGAAAATCCTCCTCGGGTTGGCTTTGAATTGGGTGTTGAATCAGGGTGGGATTATAATATTACTATGTTATAATATTATATGATCCATGGAGGGAACACACATTGTTGATTTAAGATATGTAAGAGAAGCACATTCGGTCATATGTTTAAACATGAATAGAGGACATGTTGTAGGCCTATCACTGTTTGAGTAAAAATCAAACACTATCATTGTGGAACGGCAGTGACTGCCAAAAATAGTCTCTTGGATTGTAAACTCCCTTCCATTGGCACTCCATCAATCCAAACTTCTTGGATATATTTCCCGAGATAATATTGGCCAGATGGTTTCAGAAAGAAAAAAACATACCTTCAAGATGCTACAGCATATTATCCAACCAATTTTTTTTAAATAAATTTGTTTCAGCCTATAGGTTTCAGTTGGACTGAGAATTGATGTATACGAATCACGCAAATATGTGAAAGCTCTCAGGTCATTACACAAATCACATTTATTTATATTTTATGGGCGTGAGTGCGCTGCTCTCATGTTTCTTATGTCTGTAAAGAGAATCCCATGAAGCATTAGTACCACATATGTCTCTATGGT
The DNA here is from genome assembly GCA_026745465.1 of Lota lota. NCBI lineage: Eukaryota > Metazoa > Chordata > Actinopteri > Gadiformes > Lotidae > Lota > Lota lota. Next base: position 127,630 of record JACYXH010000371.1, read on the forward strand.
GCATGTGGGCTTCCACACCCTGTCCAGCTCAACCCTTTACCAAAGATTCACCTTCACAGCACCCCCCAAAAAAAATAAAAAAGGCAAAAAGACGAAAATGAAAATGAAGTGCCACAATTGCTACTATAATAAAATTTCTAACAGATATCAATAAAATAAAAAAATATATAAAATACTAATAATTAAATGTATCTTTTAATTGTATTTTATTTTTTAAACTATCATTATTTTTGTAAATTTTTCTAAGCCAATCTTGAAAATCGTTTCAATGAGCAAATCGAAGTTGGCAAAAATAAAAGAAATGGTGGAGGCATGAGGAGGTGGTGTGCGGGGGGGGGGGGCGGGGGAGTGGATGGCGTGCAGTCGACCGCGACCAGGAAGTGTTGGCACCTCCCCAGGCAGCTGCCAACATTATCATGCAAACCTGAGGGTATTGTCTCACCCTCCAAAAAACTCTGGAAGGAGTCGATGCTCCGTGTGTATTTGTGAGGGAAGGAGGGAGAGAGAGAGAGAGAGAGAGAGAGAGAGAGAGAGAGAGAGAGAGAGAGAGAGAGAGAGAGAGAGAGAGCGAGAGCGAGAGCGAGAGAGAGAGAGAGAGAGAGGCAGAGGCCAGAAGGGGTGAGTCAGAGTTTTTTTGGGGGGTGGTTGGTTGTGCACACAGATGGGAACGAAAGCATGGTCCCTGGGATGAGATCCAGTGAGCTAAAGGGCAAGGGACGCCCCAAGGCCATTATCTAATGAATACAGGCCTTCGAGATCCACCGCCATACGGAAAAAAACCTTGTGTGGTTATGTTGTCCCCTTCCACAGCCAGTCAATCTTCTCTGAGACATACAGCCGTGGCATATGGCACATTTTTCACAGTAAGAGCGCACCACTGCACAATGATGTTGGCACCTACAGATCAACAAGTGGGTTTGAGGGGAAAATATGAATATGCATAAGGTAGGAAAATATCCTTCCACTAAGAGAATAACTATTGCTATTGTTGACTGACAAATTATGCAAACATTAACACAAGACGAAAATTAATAGAGCGATAAGGGGAAGTGAATGGATTCATAATAAGGGTCCTACAAAACAATAACATGAACAAAACAGACCTCCTGACAATCTCGTCTTTTTTTCTAAAGATACTTTGCACACTAACGAGATCATTTGAAAACAAGTCGGACCTCGCACCCAGAAATAGAGCGAAGGCGAACATTAAAAAAAAACATAAAAATATATATAAAAAGGAATCAAGTGTACGGATGACAGCAACTAGGCCCAGATTAGAGCTGATGAGACTGCCTGCTGGCTCTCTCATTGGCCGCCTCTTGGCTCTGTAGGAGAGAACACACAGCCAGCCAGAGCTTGATCAGCCTAGATTGGATCCGGGGAGGGAAAAACACGTGGCTTGATCTCGCTCTTCTGTCTATATGGTCCACCGGTTCCATGAGCGCGCACACACACACACACACACACACACACACACACACACACACACACACACACACACACACACACACACACACACACACACACACACACACACACCCACCCACCCACCCACCAGTGGTACAATGAGCTCGGACAGAACTCTTCCTTCAAGAGAAACCCCCTAACTAGCTGACAGACAGACAGACAGACTTGAGTCTGTACCAAATCCTTTATGCGCCATTGAAAAGCCTTTCAATTTTGCTCTTGTTGGTTGATAGACGATCTCAGCTGGTAGTGATGGACAACAGCAATACAGAATTCATTCTGCTTTTGTTTAGTAAGATATAAATACATACATTGGGGGGGGGGGGGGGGGGGGGGATGGATAGAAATTAATACGGAAAATGCAATCACTAATTTAACTGATAACCCATCATAAGCCATTCAGGGTCAAAGATCATCGTCAAGCAACATCTTTTGACAGTTTGATAATTTTATCTGGTAGTGCAACAATGAAACAAAACGTTTTTGATCGCTATATGGATGACACGTCTTCTTGAAGCCGTCTCTTCGCTTATTCGAGTTTACTGCATGAGTCATTTGCTTTGGAAATGTGAGGAAAGGAAAGCTAATTAGTAGCGGTATTGCCAACACTTTGTCCTCCTCGTACTAAAACAAAAACCTCCTCCGCCTGTCTGCGAAGACCCTGGCAAACGCCCGAACATCTCATTAATTAACCGAGAGCCAACACGAGAGTCGGGAAAAGAGATAATTACAGAAAACGCCCAAGTGACTCCAACCCCCGTGGATCAACAACTTTAATTCACAACCCCGACAGCCTGTTTTTGTTTTTCTGGGTGAGAGGGAGGGTGGTTAATCAAACTAAACAAAGAGTAATGAGGGACCACTGGATGCTGTGTGTTCCCAAGCCCCCCCCCCCCCCCCCCCGCCCCCCCCCCCCACCACAGAGAAAACAATGAGTATTGGTGGGGGGTGTCCCTCCCCCCACCCTCTGACTCGCTCAATGAGAGCTCCAACAATGGCGGCCTATACAAACTCCAACAACGCCGAGCCATGCTGAATGGCGCCCCATGGCACTAGCTAAGGATGGGACCGGTTTCTTTTTTATTTGTAAAGTCCAGCTCGATGTGGTGCGTCTTCCCTCAACCCTCCTCCTCCCACCTCCGACAGGAAGACAGGCAGATATTGGCAGGTCAATAATGGCTCCTGCTATACGTCTTGAGGCATCAAGTCAGCGGTTAGTTCCTTCTTCTACTACTTCCTGTGTTTCTTCAGGAAGTGTGGTGAAAGCCCCACAGCAGGCTGGGTGGCCTGAACAATACTGGAAGGGGACAGTGACACTGTGATGTTTCATTCATTGCAATTTCGGGGGAAAAACACAACAGCGACCAAATATGTAGTCTCTTTTCGTAATCGCTCTCTTTAAAATGATCAAATTTAGAAATTGATTCATTTTTCCCATGGTGATTTTGGAGGGTAGGATGCTGTTGCTTGCGAGTTAAATTCGATAATATTCTACTTCTCTATATCCAGTTAAAGCGTATCGGCCTATCTTTCATATCCCTATTTATTCTATCAGCTAGATCTGACCTTCAGAGGGCTTAGGGGGTGTCATATAACATAGCCTATTGAGACTTACTGTGATTAAGAACTGTATGTGATGATTTTGTGAATTGTTTTTAACACGCTAAGCTAGTTTTTTTTTAACCATATGGCAGCAGTAAAGCAGGCTGATAGCGACGGCTAATACTAAACGCTAATGCAGACGTCTAGTGGTGGCTAATGAGCTCACATGGGTGGTCATTAGTGTAATATTCCTATCAGATCCATACCAGATTACACCCCAAAAACTACTACTAACACACACTACTGCATGTTATTGGACTTCACTTGAGCGAACACTTAGAAAATGTCTGTGAGACTGCACACTAATGTAATCGTCTACAACTATGGAATTATGCATTTGATATGTAGGGTGTGAAAACATATTTATGGGATTTAGTTAATTGTTCAGACTGTGGGTGTATTGTTTTTTTTTTTTTACACATACAATGTTGTAGTTCATCAATGTTATTTCTGAATGTCAGCAGGTTTTATCACTGTTGTTATTGGGCCTGTCAATCAATTGACAGTACAAGGAAAACAGTAGTGGCATGTCACTCCTAGTAAACAATGCTGCTATGGCCATCATGTCTACAGTAAATTCTCTATGGGACCAAATGATTCGGCTGTTCACAAAGTAATCTCTATCACTGTCAATCTTGTCACTGACACTATGCTTGGCTTTTCAAAACACTATGTACTTTTAATTTTAACATATTTTACTTGTATTTCTGATTCTAATGGAGATTTCTTTTTCCTTTTTCGTTTGGTTATCAAGGCAAATTTCATCCTCCCTTCACTTAAAGCTCCTCCCACTCTGCTTTTAGACTGCTGACACTATGCCTGCTGCACCGGCTGCTTAAGATATGGGTGATTTGGCTGCCTCCCGCTGTGTGTGTGGCTATAACATTAGGCTAACATTATGCTAACACATAACACCGTCGCAAAGAGCCAAATGAGTGGGAGGAGCTTGGGACGGGATGTATTGTCCGAGAAAAGTTGATCATATATATTATATGACGATTTTTGCAAACTGTGTTCAATGAGGGAGTTCACATGTCTTGAATATATACATGTGTTCATTAATCAATCTTAATGTTGATTCCCCTTCCAACATTAAGTCAAACAGGAGTGTGGAGCACCTTTGGGCAACAACAAGAAATGCCAGCAAAAAATGTTTTATGACCTCAGTGTAAATCAGTGGTTCTCAAACAATGGGTCAGACACACATGCACATACAGACAGACAGACAGACAGACACACACACACACACACACACACACACACACACACACACACACACACACACACACACACACACACACACACACACACACATAGGTTAGGAAACAATTCTAATTGCAATATAACTCATCTCCTCCAATATCATCCTGTCAGGCCGTCTGACTTTCATCACTGTTTATTCACTAAACAAACAGGAAATTAAAGAAAAGCCACCCAATCAGATAACAGATAGATACCATATCCAATCGTCTACGAGTCGGCTGCTCATTCACACCATTCGCATTTTGTGGTCCTGTCTACACCAATGGGTAGAGCAGGGCATTCACACCGACAGGGTTAGGGGTTTGATTCCCACTTGGGCCAGCCATGCAAGAATATGTACTCACAATAATGTAAGACGCTTTGGATAAAAACGAATTAGTCAAACAGTCTGGTGGTGTGTGTGTGTGTGTAGGGGGGGGGGGGGGGGGGGGGGGGGGGGGGGGGTTGAAATCTTGTGACACGAATCTCGGACGAGTCTTTCTGTAAACTACTGCCTGATAACAGGAAAATAAAACATCATGAATGACATGTCACAATGACTTCCATCTCTAAAAACACAAACTAAATGGCAGCAGAGTGTAAGCCTACATTAAGCCGACTTTGAAATAATGGGAGTACAATTCCTGCCACCCCTCATCTGGACAATTGAGCAAAACAAACATATTTGTAAAATTAATTATCTCATGAATTATTTAAAGCTATGTCTGCTCATGAGTCTGGCCGTGTAGGCATGTGTCCTGAGGCCCTGTCAGGGCTTCAAGACTCCAGGTGGACTACATCTTTATGTTTCTCTCCACGTTTCTGTTAGTGTGTGTTTGTTAAACAGAGAGAGAGAGAGAGAGAGAGAGAGAGAGAGAGAGAGAGAGAGAGAGAGAGAGAGAGAGAGAGAGAGAGAGAGAGAGAGTGTGTGTGTGTGTGTGTGTGTGTAGTTGTGTATTTGCTCTGAAGCGAGTCTTACGTTCAGCAATGGATGCAGGCCTGCAACCAGTGAAACTGACATGGCTGTTGAATCAGCCGCCTGACCCAATTTTGCCTGAAGAAATAGGCTATACAGAGAACCAGATTTCGTTTGCCACATCGAGTAACGTGCTGATGTAAAAACCATGTGAGGAATGAGATTCACAAGAGTACACGACATACAGTAAATAAACCTGGATAAATAATTGAGCATATTCGGGAATACAGTGTGTTTCCAGCCACAAGCCGTCACGTTTCACATGACAAGCCAGGCAGGCGAAGCGATGTGCAGCCCCCCTAGCTGATGGGTAGCATGTTTCCCTTCATAAACACCACTTACTCCGTGAGAAAAGAGGTAAATCTTACCTGGATGAAACACTGGAGATAAATCGCAAAAAGAAATGTTGAGACCATGATAGCTTGCAGTCAAAAGTTTCCTTTTCTTAGCTTTCACCAGTATCTTGTTCATCCAAACAATGGCGATTTTTTTAGCTGCATAGGACCGCTACAGCGCGAGCCCCACTCTCTCGGCTCGACACGCGCAATTGTCTGCGCTCTTTGCTCTCAACGCTGGTTTCTTCACTTAAAAATAAACCGATAGTGGCTATTCACATCCCTAATGGGGGAAATACTTGTTGGACAGGGTGGTCGGTGTCTTAAGAGGGTTTCCCCCGACATGTATGGTGCCCTGGAGAAAGGGATGGTGGGACAAATGCAATGGTCATCATTCCAAGACGAGACAGATGTATGCTACACGGAGAGACAGAGGCTGCTTTCTCCTACCGCTCGTCGACGCCCCGCCCTGTTCTTCCAAGGAGGAGGCTGGGGCCCCGAGGCATCACATTGGTGGAGTGGGTATCATTCCGCGCTTTTATTCGTTTTTCTTTTCGCTTTTTTTCAATATGAAACAAAAAAAGTGTCTGCAGATAGAGGAAAATTAATAACAATTAGGTCAATCGTGACTTAATGATCTAATGTGGAAATCAAACAAAGGGAATGGTCAGCAGATCAAGAGAAAGAACCAGATGTTCAATTCGATGTTAATCGGCCTAACATAACGGTTCAAATAATTACAGAAAAAATGATTTTCTGAAAGCTTTAAAGCCACAAAAATTAGTTTGAATGACAATGTATCTGTTTGTTAATGGAGATAGGGAGTAATATTCCGTTTCGTACAGTATCGTTAAAAAAAGATTACAATTATTTTCATTCATTAAAGAAGCTACTCTGCCTCCCTGTGGCAAAGGTTGGAATGGTTTAAAGAAAATTGTACTGTAAAATATAGACCTATACATATATATATATATATATCTATTTTTTATATATATATATATATATTATATATAACTACAAAAAAACATTTTGAGTTTGATTAACTTTTGAACCAATGCACTTAGGACTTTGTAACTAATACATTATTTAATATATTGGAATAGGCCTATTATAAACATGGCAGATTTACAGGGTCTATTAAACATCTGCATTTATTAGAAATGACTAGAAGTTCTTAGGTAAACCAAACTTTTTCTCTGTGCCCATTCTGCCTCAATTCAGATTATCTTCAAAAGTATTGTCTCCCTTACGGGGGAATGGTTTCAGTCCCTGAATTCCAGCCCATTTAAAAAAGAAAAAGAATGAATTATGAAATTAAACAAAATGTATATTCAGGAGGCTTATCAATCTAGACTAGCAGGCTTCACAATGAATAGGGTTTAGGATGACTCCTCCGAGATAATTAACTCCTTTAACGACATGAACACAAGATTTGGCTGCGTTTCTTTAAGCCTTTAAGCTATTTGGATAACCATTATCTACTTTGTCACATGCCAAATGAAGCTAAATCCGTTGAATCTGTGTATGAAGTTTTAAATGTTAGGATAACACGCACTCACACGAGCGTGCGTGCGCAACTACGCGCGCGCGCGCACAGACACACACACACACACACACACGCGTGTGTTCACATAATAACACACAATTACGGTTATTTAAAGGGTTGTACAAAGATGTATTGGGTTTGTTTATTTGTTTGTTTGATTATTATTAATTAATGTAGGAATTTCCATGCTATATTCATATTATATTTCTGATTAGCAGCAGAAAATGGGAGTCCAAATTATATTTTGGTGAACGTCAACAGCAAGAATGTACTTTATCAAAACTCGATGGGCAGCATTTCTTCGTGGAATTTGCATGTTCGAGTGCGCGTGCTTTCACAACTTCCTACATATTACGTTCTGGCTATTAAAAATACCGGTATGTTGTCGCAACAAGGTAATGCAGGATCTTTTTAAGACACAAGATGGCAATCTTGTGCCATAACCAACTAACTACTAGGCTTACACGCACGTGTGTGAACTATAAATACACCTTCCCAGAAAGAGAAGAAGGTATTTACAAGATTATGAAATTAATATGTAGGCCGCTTTGGAATGCAGCAAACGGATTTACAATTTCGGCATAGTGATTTAGACATTCATAAACACACAGATGGGCACATGTTTTAGTTTTTTTGGTGAGCAGTTATTGGTCTGTCTGAGGGTCTTTGCGGGGACATCATAGTTTTGGGACATGGGTCTGTCAATCTCTTTGAGATGGTAACTGTCATAAAGCGATGTTTTTTTAAATCTTAACCAACAGCTTTAGGGTCGTTACATCAAAATATTAGGCTTACGGTCTGGTTGAAAAATTACTCTTCCTTCAATACATTGCACTTTGATATCAAGCAGGATTTCCTGTGGTGGTTAGGACATCACTTCCTGTGCAGTCATTATTTCCTGCCTTGAATAAACCTGACCAAGAGTTCATCAAGACATCCAATTTTTCTGCCTTCGAAAATTTCATTTAGTCTCGCTTAGTGCGTCATTCCTACTGTAAAATAAACCAGCTTTATTGTGATAAAGATAAGATAAAATTACCATTGATTCAATCTATATGTGTAATGAGAATGAAATGGCAAAAGGGCCAGAACTACATATCAAAACAACCTTACCAAAACACAGAAAACGTCTTCCATCATCATCCTTCACTGTCGTAGTTCACAGGAAATAAGCCAACATAAACATAGCAGTGAAAAAAGAATAAGAGAAAAAAACTGAGTTGCAGAAGTGTGCTGTGTGTACGTGTCGTGGTGTGTGTGTGTGTGTGTGTGTGTGTGTGTGTGTGTGTGTGTGTGTGTGTGTGTGTGTGTGCGCATGCAGGCTCAATAAAGTGTGTGTTATGTCCCAGCTTGTTGGCCCACCGCCCATTTCCAACCAATCTGGCTTCCGGGAAAACCTTTTCCATCTTCCGTTGCATTCTGGGTAACGGAGCACAGTAGGTATGGGTAATCCCGCAAAAATCCCTGTCTCCATCAGAGGCCACCATCTACCATGTAAGGAGACACCTTCTATGAGGCTCAACAACAAGGAGGCCCTGTTTGTGGGGGACTCTGTGTGTGTGTGTGTGTGTGTGTGTGTGTGTGTGTGTGTGTGTGTGTGTGTGTGTGTGTGTGTGTGTGTGTGTGTGTGTATGTGTGTTAGTCAGAGAAAGAAAGTGTGTGTGTTGTGGACAAAGAAAGAGCGAGAGTGAGGCAGAAAGAATGTGCGTGTGTGTGTGTGTGTTTGCGTGTGAGCATGTGTGTGCTTGTGTCTGTGTATATGTGTGTGTGTATGTGTGTGTGTATATGTGTGTGTGTGTGTGTGAGCATGTGTGTGTTGGAATGGGAGGGATTGGATGGCAGTTTTTTTGCTTGCAAATGGGAGCATGTTATGCAGTCAAATTACCTGCACCAGGAAACACATACCGCACCGCATCGCAGGCTATAGTTGTGTCCTCATGTGTGAATCAACAGAATTTGTACGACTGTATGAGCTCAGAGTTAATAAAGCAGTAGTGGAGTAAGTGAGAGTTTGGTTAAAATAGTTATTGTACATTGTTTTCATGTATTAGTTTGAATGTACATGTATGTATGTATGTATGTATGTATGTATGTATGTATGTGTGTGTGTGTGTGTGTGTAAGAAAATGTAACTTTTACATTGTAACCTTGCTGTAGCGCTGGGTGTACCAGGAAGATAGATGCTGTTCTCAGAAGCAAGACCAAAAGGAGGCGTAGAATTACACAAAAAAAAAACTTGCAAAAGGAGTCCTTTCAGATTAGCTTCACATTGGGTACGTCTGAGCTTTTTCTATTTCAAGTGGGTGGCAGCCGTTGAGTGTTCTCCGTCATCGACATTGATATTTATTTACGTTTAGACTGGGTTGCGATAAACATCAGTCTAGGAAATGCGAAAGTACAAGTGCTGCCTCTCTCAGCAAGGTAATAATAAATAATACACACCACAGCAGGTTGAAAACAGGTCTATATTAGTGTCTTCGTAACTAAATAAGTAAATAAGTAACATCCACATGTACACACAAGTGCTTTGATTTACTTTGGCTTACAGTACAGTTGATGCGCTTATTATTACAATTCTAAAGATATGTCGTTTATTCAATCGTGTTATACAATACATATTTTGTTAAATACAGCATGTTTTGTTTTTCCTATATTTTTAGCATTATAAAGTTAAACTCAATTCCCTCAGTTGGGGTAGATCATTTGCTACTTTGATGGGGGCCTCCCAGTTTGTTTACAGCAGTGGGTTAATAAATGCGCTTGCATGTGTTGAATAAACACATCAAAGTACTACACTCCATTTATTTGCACACATAGGCAAGCAAGCGATGAAAACACAAGCCATATAAGGGAGTTCCTGGTGTCTGTTATTGTCCTCAGTCAGCCCAGATGCCCCACTGGGCTCTGTACGTGTATGTGGTTTGTGTGCGTTTATGGAACATAGAATAATAATTATTACAGTGAACTATTACTATAATTATTATCATACTATATTGTTATTTTTTGCACCAGTTCCAATTCATTATTTTCAACACCTGATCACAGCAACAACAACAAAAAGGAACGCGTGGAAATAAAAGAAAATGGAGCAATTATTTTTGTGTGGCCGACCATGTGACTACTTGAAAACAAGGGGGCAATTATTGTACAAAGAGAAGAATCTGCATTGTAAAACATGTTAAAAACACGCTAGTTCAAATCGAAGACCGTTCCGTAAAGGCGCTCTCTTTTTATATTTGAAGACATCACATTTAGGGTCCTGCAGAAAGCATTATTTGTCCAAGAATGACCTATTGGGAAAATATGTGAAATAAACACCACGGACCACTTCAAACATCACATAATCACACAATAAGTAGGTTAGCTGGTTAGGACTACTTCTAGGTCATTATCGTCATATCATGCATCGCCTACCTGCCGTTAGCCTAGATGCCCCCCCCCCCCCCCCCCCCCCCCCAAAAAAAAGACTGTCACGGGGCCACACGAAAAAAGGGCCGGGTTGCTCGGGGGGAGGAGGAAGATGGTGTAGGAAGGGGGAAAAAAAAGCGAGCGTTTGCAGGCTTTCCTAGAACGAGAGTATAACAAGCCTGGAGTTAAACAGCTTTCCGGGAAACTCGCGGGACCAAGCGCTGAATCTCGTATCACGTGCATGACTGAGTTGGTCCACAGTGAAAGGCCATGTCGTGTATCTGAACGGCTTCGATGTTTTTTGGTTAAAAAACGCAATTTACATTGTTGGGGGAGTCTAGTTTTATTTTTTTACGTTTTATTTCTCCGAAGATATCAATAAATTATTTAAATAAATTATAGCCTCTAGGATAAATACTTTATTTGGTGCTGATGCAATGCAAAACATACAATACAAATGCCTCTTTGAATACGACCACCAATTGTGTGTTCAACAAACAAAGCAAAACTTCGGCCAGTCCACCTTAAAATATCAGACAGACGGCTATCTCCCGCAGTCCAACGGTAAACTTTACAGTTCTAGCTTTTGAATAATCACTTAATGGAATGGGAATGAGACATTCATTGTTAACCGTCCGTTGTGGGTGTTGCCGTGGTTCCTGGAACAACAGTCTTCTGATAGCGGTTAATGGCCAGGCGACTCAATCTGCTACATATCATTGTGAACTTTTCCTCTAGTTTTCCAGGAATAGACTAAACCGCTGAGTGCACCGTGCACCTATCCACTCACTGTACAGCATAGCAGTCGGTTACAGGCTGGCAGTACTATATTACATTTGCCTACTGGTGCAATATAATAGGTGCAATTCCAAATGATAGGTGCAATTCCAAATTATATGAAACGCACGCACCCCCCCCCCCCCCCCCCCCCCCCCCCCCCCCCCCACACACACACACACACACACAAAAACACTTTAATTCAGTAATTTATATTTCTTAAGTGTTGTCATTTAGTAGTACCACGATTCCAGGCCATTGTGGATTAATTGTGGCTTAATTATAGTGAATAAATTAATCAAGTATATCTCCTCTTAAAATGTGTGTCTCAATAGAACAACCCACATAACTGCGCAAACTGCTCAAACATGACTGTTACCAAAGGCACCACAGTGTACACGGGTCTTCTTTTGCTCTCAACAGTCAGAAACATGAGGAACATGGCATTCCTTGTGCATGCATTATGCACATCATTAGGTTTGATGGATGAGCCATGCCCAATGACTTTCATGTAGGGCCCCAGCCAATCAGATTAACAGCAATAACTCAATCATAATATTGATTTTAAATGACTAAGACATGTTTATGTCCATGTTGCACATGTTGGGTCACCCACAGCTAAAGCCATTATGATAATGACGTTTATTTACACTGGAAATCACCAACAGAACTCTGTCCATAAAGCCTGATTTGGAGAGAGAGGCAGAGAGAGAGAGCGAGACAGTGAGAGCGCGAGAGAGCAAGAGAGAGATGAGGCAACAAAAAGAGACCACCGATGGAAATACAAGCCTACAACCAGACTGCACCAATGCCCTGTATCTAGTGCCCCCGGTGCAATGGACTGAAGTACACAAACACACACACGCACACACACACACTGGTGAGAAATATTGAGAAATACCTTCTGCGGTCGAGGACTCAAAAGTGGGTTTCCTAACTTTAAAGATCTCTCCTCTAAAACCAAACGTTTAGTCGCCTGAAGTGAACCAACAATGACGTGATCGCAGCCCTCGCCCAGGGTTCATAGTGGTATGACAAATCGCGTATGAACCGTGCCTGAGGGCCGTGATTACGTCATTTTTGGTTCACGCCGGCTCGCGCAGTTCACACACACGGCAATTCAGACTCACAACCGTCCCGCTGTAAAACGGATTAACTGAGAACGATGGAGAATAAACAACAAAGAAGATTCTCAGGGCTTACAAAAGAGCAAAGGAAAATGATTGGACCAGGTCCTACAGAAGGTATTACTACATGGCTCATATTGAAATGACCTGTCCAAACTAAGCAGAAACAGATAAATCCACTAGGAGTACCCCAATACGTGCCCCTGTCTCATGCACGGCCATGGTTGGTCGTCTATAAAAATCTGCAGCTCTCAACACCAGTATCATCCTGACATCCAAGGCTATAATAACTACTACCAGTACTTGTATAAAGCATAAACTAGTATAAACAGTATAAAGCCACTTTAGAGATGCTTGCCGATATAGGACGTCATATAGCCACAAACAAACAATTGAGACAGGACAGGCACAGCAATGTGAGAGCCAAAAGTTCAGCTCTGCGCTTCAGGTTTCAGCCCTTTTACTTGACCTCTAGCTAATCTCCTGTGCTGCTTTCCATTCATTACATAAGTGCATATTTGTTGTTAATCTATATGGGCTTGTGTGGCTTCGCGAAGAGGACAGTGAACAGAGACAGGAAGTGGGTGGAGAGATACGGATGATGACCTGCAGCTTAAGGTCCACGGTCAGAACCAAACCCGGGTCGCTATAAAGACGTATCGCCTATGGGGTTGGCGCCCTAGCGAGTGGAGCTGCCGAGCCAAATTTTAAAACTCTCGGAGAGGTTTAGGTTTTTATCCCTCTGGGTTAATCCCTGAAGCAACACATTGTCCATACACCGATCAGTGGCGTTAGCCATGCAGAGTGACGAGCATTAGGTGGGAAGTAGGATCTTGTACTGGGACCCCTTGAGGTAATGAACAACCTGTTTGCCACCTACACCTACTGCACATCAAATAAGAGTTGTCCTACGAGCTGTTTTTTTTTAGTCTGGAAAGGTTTATTTACATTATCAGAACATTGTCTTCCAAGATTTGTTTAATGTTCCCAATATCGCAGTGCTTCTTGGCAAAAAGAAAAAGAAAGCTATCAGGCAGACTTTCTTAAGCCAGAGTATATGCAGGCCAATCACAGTAAGTATTTTAGTATCGTTGATGGTTACAGGATAGATTATTTACAATCAAAGTGTATTTTTTGGCACACCAATGTTGTTGGTCTTAGAATTGAATTTTAAAAAGTGTCACCACAAGTCTTAAAGCTGGCTATTTCTCCATGGGAGTTTTAATGGTGCCAGCACCTCTTTAAAAAATAAAAGAAAGGATTCAGTCAGTCAGAGAAGGTAGTAGATCACTAACGCCATGGCGATTTCTGGTTAGGGGTCCTTCATGACTAATGACGATGTAGTAGTCTTTAGATCCATATTTGGAGGTCCTCTCCGCAGGACCCACTGGGAGGAGACCTTGGGGCCGACCCAGGACATGCTGGGGGGGGGGGGGGGGAATGATATCTCACAGCTGGCCTGGGAACGCCTCTGGAACCCCCAGGATGAGCGGGAGAAAGCCCTCAGGAAAAAATGGACGCTGCCTGGGCTGCCCTAGTGACCCTCATTGTGAGAAGCAGGAAAGAAATAGGATGGAAACAGATCCATATTTCCAGAAGAAGGCCACAAACGGGCAGCATCTGGGTCACTGAAAGACCTCGCTCAGGATCGACGGGTGGATTTCAACCGCTTGTAGACTCTCCAGCAGCCTCCCAACCGTGCCGGCCCTTCCTACAGACTGCCGCCATTTGACCAGGCCGGCGAGCGCCTGCCCATGAGTACTGTGGGGATGGTCGGCGCGGCAACGGAACAAAGCCCCCGTCGATAGTCCCAGGTTCAGCAGGAGAGATTCCCACTCGGGGCCCAGGAGGGAGGCCAGCCGGGAAAGCTCCCGATCCGAGGGAACTCTTCCCAGGACGGCCTCTGGAATGTGCCAGTCATCTGGGGAACAAAGGGAAGTACATGTGGATGAATGATGGATCGTTGGAAATGTTACAAGATAGGAATTACTTCCGTTTTTTGATTATTAGTAAGTGGTAGCTACATGACCTTGTCACCCTTATATGAAGAAAGAAAAAGTTGAACTTTGTGTAATTTTGTTCGCTTTCACATTTGGTTTATTCAAATTGTCTCCTTTCTACTGGCCATACCGGTTGCACCTTAGCATGATAACAAATATATACATACAAAAAAATACTATTAGTTCTGTCAAATGTCATCAAAGACTCATGTTGCAATCGTGTGTTGTGTTGTGACAGTGTGTGCTTGCATCTAGGTCATCAAAAACTCAAATCAGCCTTCATTAAATGAAATACACTTTGTTTAGTTTTTTTTTCCATATCGAGCCCTATTTCCCAAATAGTTAAAAGCGTGGTAATTTCCAGTGACTCTGTACAGCAGTTTGCTGACCTTGGGTGACAGACCCCGGTCAAAACACGTCAATGGAGCTGAGGGCCAGATTGCAGAACTGGGACATAGACAACGGGGCCCTTTGTTTCATTTATCAAGATGTACCATTTATTAGAACACATTTGGAGCAATTACTGTCTTGACCTAGTTAATACGTTGCCCTTGAATTGTTCTTGTTTTACATTTAATATGATTGTTTAATTTGTTTATTTCCCTCGTGAGTTTAAATTGAAATGTAATTGCGAGTAACTGTTTTCAGTCCTGGAGTCCTAATCAAGTCAAGATGTATAATTTGCTAAATGAATTGCTGTTTTTTCCCCATGTATTCCAAGTCAACATAAACATAAAAGGGCAAAAAAAATATATATATATGTAGATACAATAAAATAATGAATTGATGGTTGTATAAATAGCACCCAACTGAATTCATATTTTAATAGGTATTGTGTGTACCTACTAACTGTGAAAACAAACAATTCTGTGAGCACAATCTGAATCTGGTACATTTTTATGTAAAACTGAAGTTGAACTGAAACTAAAGTGAATCTAAGGTGATTACGGTTCAAAACATTACCTTGTGAAATATTTAAACATTTTTACTGTCTTATATTTTACTTACTTTACTTCTCCATGTTTTCACCCCCCAAATAAATAAAGGTTTTGATAAATCAATTGATCATCATCAAAAGGCTGCATTAGATGTTTGGTGATACGAAGGGTAATAATAATCAATACTAATAGGCCTAATCATTTAAAAAGCAGTTAACAAAGTGTTGGTATGGCTGTCACTTGAACCTACTTCCTGTCCCTTGACTCCTAGCTTGTAGGCAAACATATGTGGGGCAAGTGTGTCAACAACAGCGAATGATCAATTTGAAGGTTACGTAATGAAATCAATTAAATAAAAAAAATTAAACCTGCTTAATATAAAAATATATATTAGAAAGTGTATAGTAAGAAAGCAGGCATATTAATAATGGCACTTGAATTTTATTGACTATTTAATACCATACCTATTTAGTCATACAGAAGTTTTTATGAAAACGTGACTTAAAGCATTTTTCTATCCATGTCACTAAGGAGTAGTCAGGGGTTATACATCATTCTATGGTTAGGATACATACAGAATGACAGTGCCAACATTGGGGTTTGAACCGAGAACCCTAACTGTTGGGGTTGTGGAATGGGCATGAAACCCCTAACCACTAGAACATCCTGTGGACATTTTTCTTTCTCAATGAAGGTCCTTCGGCATTGGTGCGTCAGTGCTTGCCAGTGTAAACACCGAACCTACCACAGTGCAGCCGGCGAACTAAAACTATAACATTTTTCTCTGTGGGAGGTGTGGGCCCAGTGATCTGTTCTGTCATTGGTCAAATCCAGCCATTTATCCTTCAACAAAAAAAAAGTAAACTTTTTTAGTTCAGGACCAGAGAGTCCGGACTTTAAAATGACGTACATCCCGTGCACACAATCACAGAGTTTCCTCAAAGACAAAGTGCTGGGATTTGGCATGCACCAGAAAAAAAACGAATTTCGACAGATTGGCCATTTATGCACACTTTTTCAGGTATTGTAAGGAAACTAACAAACACATTTGTTAGTTTATTATGCACACTCACAAACTCACAAATAAACAGATAAACACAGAGGGAGCCCAAGTATACTTTTCTATGTCTCTACTTGTATGTAAACTAGCGTCAAGATGCAGCTTTTAAAGTTGTAAAGTTGAAAACCACTATCATTATGGTGACCCATTTTCCAATCCAAAACAAAACTAGAAAAAATAGGAAAGATAATCTAAAAAGCCAAAAAGTCTGAGAACAAAAAACCACAAAGGATAATCACTGTGACTAGGTTTGTATTGGATCAATATTGTAGTATAGTCTACGTTTCGTTTTCTTATTAAATAACTAACAATATATTAGGTTTGACTCCCTTGGCTCAAGCCAACATTTCTCTCTTGACTGCCGAGAGTTTTTCATAGTAAAAGGAAAAAAAGTGGCAAAAAATTCATGGAAAGCAGGATGCAGGCCACAAAGCAAAACCGGCCGGAGAAGGAGCAGGAAAAGGGTAGGAGGCCATAGCCGAGACCCAGCCAGATCAATCACACTAAATGTATAGCCTTGCGGCTCTGAAATCAGTTGACTCCTGCCAACAGTGGCCTTACGAGTGTGTTTGTGTGTGTGTGCGCGTGTTTTTTGAAGGGTATAACCTTACACTGCTTACCCGTATGCTGTTTATTGTCCACATGGGGACCACAAAACCAACACGCGGGAGCCAAACACTCGTCTCTGTCTGAGAGGCTAGGCGGATGGGAGATACATGCCCCTGGCTAATGGGAGGGATGCCTTTCATCTGCCAAGTCTCTCTCTCTCTCCCTCTATCGCTCTTTACCTCTCTCCATCTCTCTACACCTCTCTCTCTCTCTCTCTCTCTCTCTCTCTCTATCAATTCAATTAATTTCAAAAGAGCTTTATTGTCATGGAAAATAACCATGTACAATGCCAAAGTAATAAAAAAATGTAACAAAGGAAAAAAAACAAAGTACTACAAAAAGGGTAAAAGAAACAAGGTGAAATCAGTCTCTCACTCTTAAAACCCAAAGGTACCTGATAAAGGTACCTTAACTCTCTCTCTCTCTCTCTCTCTCTCTCTCTCTCTCTCTCTCTCTCTCTCTCTCTCTCTCTCTCTCTCTCTCTCTCTCTCTCTCTCTCAATAGCATCACAGGGTCTCCTTTCTGCTTTGATCTTTTTGGTTTGGATATTTGCATTATATCTGTATAAGATGGAGGATAATACAAAAATATATATGCAATATTATATTTGTATATATTATATTTTAATAACATATGTAATACATTTTTTGCATTTACTTTTTGGATATGTATTAAGAATTTCCTTAAAGATGATATCTGAAAGCGTTATTATTTTCAAACTTCAAAGGTTTATTTGTCACATGGGCAGGTACATGTAAACACGGTATATGCATATCAATCAACATATATACCGACTGTGTGAACATTTAATTAATTTGATTTGCACTCAATGTGACAAAATGTCCAGGCTATCTAAATGGCTTTTATTGTCTTTACATTAGTTAACGTCTATTATTATTCAACACTTGATTTGGTTAGAATTTGTTACCTTTTACTACAACCCTGTCTGTTTATATCTCTTAAATATATCTCTAGGCATACAGGGCGGATTTTAACCCAAAAGATTGTGTGAACATTTTAGACATACATTCTCAGTGAAACTTTGATTGGCTAATACAGGCAGAATTATCTTATCGTCGTATAACTTTCTCAAGTTATATTACGCCTACCCAGCAGTCTATTTGGACAAGTCATTATTGAACTCAAATGTCAACCATTTATCATCCATCTTCAGTGCCATCTGAGTGTGCTGTGTGCCTTTGACGTGTCTCACAACAGACTATTTTAGATCATATGGAAGTCAGTGTATTTTCTTTACAGTGTATTAAAGGCTCACCTTCAGAGCTCAGGGCGGGTGCTTGCTGCGCCTCTAACTGCTGCAGTAGACTGTCTCTGACCCAGGGGAACTCCTGCTGCAGCGACACCAGGAACGTATCAAACGCACGGGGTCCACGTGTTGGCAGGACATCGAGAAGTCTCAAGGTTTTCCTCTTGTTGGTAGTTTGGGACTCGATTTCTTCAACGTGACTCGCCGTCAAAATATTCTCCTGGTAGAGGAACTGAACGATCGTGTCGCTGACTAATATCTGATTGGATAGGTGCAGTCTCTGGTTCTTCAGTAACTCCTTGTGCACTGGGTCCATGCTACTAATAGCGGCAGGGTCGCTGGCATAGCAAGTGTGAAATAGCTGAATATTTAGGTCAGGAAACGAGATTATGTTAGTTAATGTTACGATCCATGGATGTATAATAACAACGTTTCGATCACAGAGTGAAGATGCTCACTGGTATATGGTCCGACTGGAAACCTTACACGCGGAACTACTAGATTAGAAGAGGTTAGAGGCAGGTAAACATTTTAAACACCACCCAAAAGAAATAATGCGGAATAATCAATACAATGCATTTATTAATAAATATTTAGAGATACAAAATAATAATCAGATATTATCTTGAAAAGGATTATATTTAGTAGGGAAATTGTTTATCAAGATTTCATAGTGCATGTTATATGGAATTAGTTATAAATAGGATTTATGATTTATAATCTTGAACTGTAAGCTGTTGCAGAGAGAGAGAGAGAGAGAGAGAGAGAGAGAGAGAGAGAGAGAGAGAGAGAGAGAGAGAGAGAGAGAGAGAGAGATCCTTACAGTACGTGCACTTAAAGCAAAGATGTGTTTTTTTGTATGGATTCTGATTAGTTTTAATAACCCTGAATGTATTGTGTGGCCCAACCTCACATCCCAATGCTAAAGGTCTTCAGTGAAAAATAGACATTTAAAATTGCTTTATGAATGTTTCTCTCTTTTTAGTCGCCCCAAACAATATGGATTGTACAGAAGCCAAATAGAAGCAGTGTTTCCTGCATTAGAGAAAGCTTATTTTGATGTCTGTATGTGCATGCAGGCCTAAAGCCAGAGCCAGATAATAAATAAGCCGTCCTTTATAAGAAGCTTCTTTGCATTGCGGCTAATAGGAGGGTTGGCCACTGATTGGGGCCCTGCATGCTAACAATGAGTGGAGGTGAAATTGTATCAGAGAATAGGTCTGCTTGTGCAGCGAACACTTCAGTTGAGGTTTGAATTAAACTCCTTCACTGTCACTGTTCTTTATTAGTCAGAAATAAATTATGACACTGTACATTGCCTCTAAGACACTCCATTGTAAGTCGAAACAGTTACACAGTGTGTCTTTGGTGTGGTTATCTTACCTGTATGCAAATATAGTTGACAGTTGCTGGACTTTTGCCAACCAAGGCATAATAGCCATTCATATCACCTGATAATGTGCGTTCTTATTTGATGAAGTAAGACAATATGAACATTGTTATTACACAAATTACCGGAAGGTTTAATATTAGAACCGCGCTTCTGGGAAGTGAAAGACCCGTGTGAGACATTGGGGTGGGAAAAAACAACTTAATGGCAGCTGCCAGAGTGTGTGTGAAAGTTTCTAAAAATAGCAAAAGAGAAATTTCCACATTGTGGATTTTCAACATCCTTTCACTCTTACTTTGTTAATCCAGAATTGCAGATGAAGCATAGAGTGGGTCTGGAATATAACGAGTTTTAAGGGAAAGACTCAAACTGTTTTTGAACGTACGGTATATTCAAGCAGATTCTAGGTCAGGTTTGAGTGGTTAGGATGGCTTATCCTTCATGCTATGGGCCTATGGTTGGAAGACCTACAATTGTCTTGTGGCCAAGTCACAACCACACAATTCCTACCTATGGTTTCCAATTTCGCTTTCAAATCGTAATGGTTTTTGCAGACAGATTTCGTCCCAGGTAACTAGAGACGTGTGGGGTGAACCAGCACAGCGAAAACCATGGTACTGATGCAGCAGCCTGTTTCTGAAATACAAAAACGTGTACGCCAGGGGCGGTGCTAAGTGGACGTGTTGCAAAACAAAAAGACCTAAGGGGCTTAGGTAGAGCAGCAGTCATGACCTTATGGAGCTTAACATAAGAGGTTTATTATGCACACCTGACATCCGACCGGTATATTGAGCCATTTCCCTTCCTTAAAATGATTCTGAAAGTGTAAGGTCTCATCAGCTTCATCCTTTCCAACAACAATGAGTCGCAGTTTTGAAGCAGGAAGTAGGAAGTAATCTCTGGCGATTATGCAAAGCAGTCTCAGTAAAATGAAAGTTGTTTTTAGAAGAGGTGCGCAGTAGCATTAAAGTAATTGTAGTTTGAACGCAAGATTTCCAGAGCCAGTGTGGACCTCGACAAAAATCAATTCAGAGACAAGTTTAGACTTTATTTTCCAGTCTTTTATTATTTGCCTTTCTTCTGTATATCCCCCCCCCCCCCCCCCCCCACAAAGTGGAATCAATTTAGACTGCATCTACAAAGCGCATGAGGAAACACAACAGCACAAGGGGCCAGCACCACAATACATTCACTCCCCATCATGTTTTCAAGGAGAGATGGCATGCTTTCCAATAGCGTACAGCTTTGTTGAAAAGAAATATTTTACCAGGAAAAACACATTTGTACACAATCAATAAATACTTTTAACAAATATTTAGCCGCAACCATAGATATGCTGTACAGTTATTAAGATCCAGTAAGACGGAGCAGAGAACAGTTTTTTTATACTGCACCTTTATTTCCCTGACCAACTGGCTGTTTTGTGATGTTACGGAGTAAGGATTCCTTACTTCAGAGTAAACAGAACAGCAATACAACCTTTTTTTTGTTGGACATTACTGGGATATGGAATTAGCACCTAGCCCCAACTATTTAATTCAGAAATCACCCTGACTTTTTATTGCCCAGTGATGCGTATCCATGAGTAGCCCAAATGCTAAAGAGCTTCCAAAAATAAGAAAAGAACCCATTAAAAATCCTGTGGAGATGAGCAATTACATAAACAAAACAATAATATATATAGCACAGGAACATAAGTGCTCTTAGAAAAATGTACTTCCTTTGTCTTAACAGCAGCAAAAAGTTTGTTTTGTTTAACCACCAACACATCGTTCATTCCGATATTTGCATTTTGTTGCCTTAACAAAAACAATTTTAGAATAGTCCAAGGCGATCACAACTGACATATCCAATTAAGATATCACCTAGCAACTGACCTTAGCAATAGAATAAAACAAGTTAGCCGCAATACTGTGACCGGTGTAATGGTATCGATTTGTATGCATCATGTATTACCAAATGTCTTGGTCCCATATCAAATCATGGGGAAATGTTAGAAATGTGACATGCTAGCAAGAGATCTGTTGTTAATGCAATGTATCTAACCTTTTCTGTAATGACGGGCCGAAGGAATGCTTGTAATGACTGTATCTGATGGGAAGTACAGCCTAGCATAATGGATACTACTTGAGTATGATTATGAAAAGAATAGCTCGGTATTATGTCTCTGCTTCTTGGAAACACAAGAAAAAAAAAGAGAAAATAAATTCCTCTAAGGGAGATTGTACAGTGGAACGGAGGAGGCCTTCTGTAAGTATAGAAAAGACTAGAGCGCTCTATAGTCTAGTGTTTTTGACATCCTGAAACAATGCTGACTGAGTAAAGCACCTATTTCCTCAATGGTTAACCTACAATACAAAAGCAAGAGGGACAGGAAAACAGTCTGAAAAAGAGATGAAAACCTTGGAATTACAAAGCAGAAAACAGAATGCCAACAGTGTTCGATGCCTTTCTCCCGAGACATGAAAAGCCACAGTAAACAAACCTCAAAATGTGTGCAAAAACTGTCTCTTGAGCCAGCAACTGCCGCCCCCCCACCTCCCCACACACACACACCCTATGGTTTACATGAGTAACCAACGGTACCGGTAATGACTCACCAGGAAAAACTGATGCCCACCCCCATTGCTTCAAATAATAGCCCGTGACACCGCCCTCCCAGATCCTATCATAATCATTCTCTTACCAATTATATTCCTTTGGGACGAGTCTAAAAGTTCAAAGACCGTGGGGCCCACGATGAACGGCGCCAGCAGGACGCCATGAGTGTCTAAAGAGTGAACGGTACTGCCTGCCTACCGTTTCTCCAGCACTCCTCCTCGGAAGTTCTTTTGAAGATGAGTCTCAGAGTCCGTAGGTGCTAGATGGTCATACTCAGAGTCCGTAGGTGCTAGGTCGCGCCCCCCCCCCCCCCCCCCCCCACGATCAAAACAGTGGTCAAAGGGAACACGCGCGCGGCGACTCTGCATCTCGCGCATACGGCCACCCTACCATCTCCTGGTCTGTGCACGGGGGGGGGGGGGGGGGGGGGGGGGGGGGGGTCTTCGAGTCTTCGCCTTCGGAAAACTGCGTCCCTCCGTCAGACGTTGTAGGCGTAGTCCGTCAGGTAGTCTTTTAGCCGGTTGGGCAGGGGGAGGTCCTGCACGTTCCGGGTGCTCCGGTTGATGGACACGCGGCATAAGTGCTGGAGGGCCGGCGCGGCCGTGTACACGGGCTTGGTCAGGAGCAGCTGCACCGTGCCGCTGGGCGTCGTCGATGACGACGACGCCGCCGACGCCGCCGGAGGGTTCGCCGCGCCGCCTCCCGCCTTGGCGCCAGCGCCGGAAACGCTAGCCTTGGAACTATTGCGGGAGAGCTGGACGTAGTGCTCCACCAGCAGCACCACGCTGTCGAACTGCCGCAGCTTGGGCTTGATCAACACCACAGAGTCCAGCTTGAACTTGCCGTCCTTGAACTCGATGCGCAGGTTGGTGGGACCCGCCGAGGTCATGGCGGAGATGGTGAACAGGTAGTCCCGCTGGGAGCTGTCCCGCACCAGGAAGGTGCCCTCGGGGGAGTCGTGCAGGATCTCCTTGGCCTCGTGGGCCGTCAGGCTGCCCCAGTACCAGCCTGCGGGTTTGGGACCGGACGGGACCGGAGGGGAGGCGAGGGGAAGGGGGTACAGGAGAGAACATAGCCAGATGTTGAATACACAGAAACAACTAAACGACCATAGACTTCTTTCCGACCGCTTTAGGCAAATTAAATCTGATAACGTTTTAAATTCCATTTTGAAAAAAGAAATACGCAAATAAAATTCCATTCATAAACCTCCCAGAAAAAGCTTAGCAGAGGCAGCGGGCACACTGTGCCAGCTGTTTTCCCTTGCTGGCTCCTTCGTTTGACACACACACACACACACACAGCCAGCCGTGGAGGACTGCCAGCATCAAGCATAAACATCAAATGATGGGTATCTACAGCCGTTGCATTCATATCCCCTGCTCAGGGCGCTAAGTGTACGTGCATTATCTGATCTGTGGCGCTGCGCAACGGCAACAACACATCCAAGGTGGTCACGGCCGGTCCATGACAAGACAATGCATGCTAGTGTGTGTGGAAATATGTTGTTCTACACTTCCTCAAAAAAAAATAACACAAGGTGTTTTTCCTGGCGTTCCCAGATTTGATACAATGGGGGAACGCCTGGGATTTACTATTGTATTATCTGCTGGTGTACTTTTACACAGTGCTTGGAATAGTTTTATGATGTTTATAAGGATGTCCCAAAAGCCTTTAATCTGAGCCACAAAGAATGGGAATTCTCACAATCTGCTATCACAAACACCGTAATCAACCACTGGAATTTAAAACTCCTTTAGTAAAAAAATGATTAAAAGTACTAATACTTGAGGTTTCCTAAACGTAACAAATTGGACTACAACGCCAAGTGGGTTTGTGAATAATTAGTTCATATATAATGAACCACGAACAATGTATTTTTTTTAATTAATTTTTTTATTGGGTCCCTCCTTTAAAAGCAAACATTGGTTGTATGTATAGCCTTTGAGCAATTCATTTTTAGTGCTCATGGGCTGCTTGTCTAGAATAATGCATGCACAAAATCCATTAAATATAATTAAAATAAATTGCATTCCAAAGCGTGCGTAATGGCAAAGGGCAAGTGAACCAGTGGTTAGGGTCACCACTTTGTAACCAAAAATAAAATAAAACAATACCTGTGTTTTTCAGGTCTTTCATAGCCGACGCGATGCGATTCTCGTCGGAATCTCCAGCCCTCGGATCGCTGTCCGCTCGTCTCTCATGTTGTTGGATGGTGTCTGGAGGCTCGGAGGACTGGCAGGTCATTGGTGGAACGACCTTGTTGTCTAGCTGCAGCCGGCCAGCAGAACGGACATCAGACGAATGCTTTACCAGCCAGGTGGCTCTGAATGCTTTGAACTTCTGTTTGAAATGTTGACCTGCGAACGAGTTGAAATGGACTGGAATGAGCACCGTAGCTTGAACCCACACAATCCCCAGTGACATTTCCAATCGGTAGGACGGCGCAACGTTGAACTGCTGCACAGTTCACATTAAGCAATCACCTTCCAATTTTCAAATGTACAAACACTAAATAGTTTCAAATTTACGAATAGCCCCGATATTTAATCACAATTGGGTACAGATCCCATTGAATCATATAAACACGTGGTAAACAAGCTAAAACGCCCATACTAATCAGTGCTAGCGTGTAGCCAAGTAGGAATAGCAAGAATGCCAGTTAATCCACCGTACACAGTAGTATGTGTGCATACACAATCAGCGGTGCCCTGGGAAGCTGTCTGTTCTCATGATGTTTCCTCTGAGCTTCAAGTTTCCGCATTTGAATAAAGGTGTAGAATCGTGCCAGACGTCTTGGCGAAGGAGATGGTTGTTTTGCGCACACATCCAACAAGGAACGCGCGACTCGACGGCGACCTGTAAAACACGAGTAACCTATTTCGCTGAAACGACTCCCCTTGAAGCATATAATAGTCAATGTATGACGTGGATATTTGCATATCAAAGCCGGTCTACGCGTTTGAAAATCATTTGGCAGTGTAGGCTATCGGTGGTGGAACATGTTGCCCGACCATCACTGTTGATAGCAGGGCAGTAAAAGCAGTATGCGCCCATAAACACGGTCCTGCACCAAAGAACCATTTCCAGGAACTTTCCAGGAATCACATCACGTGGTCAAGCTCAGCACATTTTAAGGTCGTCCAATTGTATTCCCGTTCATCTTTTCTTTCGTTTTTTTTTTGCACTGTCTGAAAAGTGTAGTTTTAAATCTGTATTTTTTATTACAAGGCCACCCATGACGAATATTAACTTTCTAGTGACTACCTATTCTGATTCATATCGAACACACCCATACACGTGCGCACATACGCGCGCACACACACACACACACACACACACACACACACACACACACACACACACACACACACACACACACACACACACACACACACACACACACACACACACACACACACACACACACACACACACACACACACCACTATTTGAGGACGTTCTTTTATTTTTTCCCCCAATTATTATAGTACCAAACTAACGTTTTGAAAATCCTTGTGGTGTCTTTTAGTTGTCTTTCAAGGCGCATTTCTGTCTTTAATTCTGTTTCAGCTAATTTAATAACCATGTAACTGTTTACAATACATCCCATAATTGCATTTATAATGAAATTGTTTACTATTAACAATTCATATTAGAAATTGTATTTCACCATGCAAGACAATCCAACACGATACAATACACTTCAATAAAGATTCCAAGTTTCAAATTTCATATTTTTGTATATTATTTTGCCCCTATATTAGGGGCTAAGGGTTTTGGGCTATCATGATTTATATATGTGCTGACTTGATAGTTTGCATGTAGGCCAATAACATGTATTGTTCTACGGATGTCCAGATCGTTCATAACGGAAGGCTAGATCTACCTATGAACAGCACCCGAACGTCTATAAACTGTTTAGTTTATAGTAGTAGGCCTACCAAAGGTGGTAAGCCTACAAAAGGATGGATGTCGCATTGCGTAATCTATAGGTTAAATACACATAGGTCTGACTTTAGGTCCTTCTTATTCTTTTAATGTTAAGTTCACTGCCGCAGCGATTGCAAAGGCCCAGTTACAATTTAATAAAGTTATTAAAGTGCACTTGCGCCATCATGTGGTCATTAGATGTTACTGTTGTTCGATAAGCAGCATTTTAACGCCTGAGCGATAGGTGGCGGCAGCGCTTCTGATGAGACCTTACGCGCAGTAAACTACGTTGGAAGAAGAATTAACGCGCGGTTATTTGGACTGTTTACCTGCTGCTACTCAGCGGACAGCAACGACCAATCTTCTTTAATTGTGTCCTCATCTATACACCAGACACTTCACACTTTGAATAGCACACCGTTTCCAATGCGGGTTGGAAGTACCTGGTGAGTGCATTTGGTACGAAGGGTTAAACTTAGTGAGCCACTCTATTCTGTCAGTTTCCAGAATACTATTGCATGTTGATGCAGCCATCAAATCAACTCAAAATGTATTTATCTCAAGTATTGTTCTGCTGTTTTGCTCTGTAAGTGAAACAACAACTCAAAGTCAAGAAAGGGGTTTAAAATAAGAGTAAACATCGGGTTGATATGCATTGTTACATGATAATGTATACAATATATATGCATTACATCAGCATTATTTACATCGCATGCGTTGCTTAATACTCTATAGTACTTCATACTCATAATTTATTGCATTTATATTTTGATTAAAGAAGACATGGAGTCTGCAGAGAACCGTTTTGCCCATCTGTTGCAACCTATCCGGGAGCTCACCAAGAACTGGGACATAGATGTGGCCTCTGAGCTGAACGACTATCTGGAGGAGGTAAAACAACAACAATAAACAACGACAAACAAACCGTCTCGTGTTTCTCTCAAGCATTTGTTGACAGCTAACAACGTGACGATGACTTATGCGGGCCGCGCTAGACACTGGAGCACACTGGATAATATGACGTCACGTAAACGCTCTTGTCTTCCTATGACAGCTGGATGAGATGTCCATCGCTTTTGACGGAGGGAAGATTAAGTTGAATTTTGCAGAAGCCGCGCTGCTCATCCAAGGATCAGCATGCATCTACAGCAAAAAGGTAATTTGTTAGTTGATAGTGCTAGTGTTAGTGCTGGTTTTGGCTGTCTTGATTAATTTGTTGCTTCTTCTTCGGAGGTTATGTAAATGAAGGAGAAACCTCTTCAGTGCCGATGTGTATGTTACAGTTTGTAATTTGCAACGTTTTGCACTTTAATTCATCCTTTCATCCTTTATTCTTTCAGGTGGAGCTTCTATACAGTCTAGTGTACCAAACGATGGACTACATCAACGACAAGAATAAGAGGTTTGGTTACCTCTTAACACCAACAAAGTTAACAGCATGAGATACAGGAATAACCTCGAGGAATATATTCCTCTAGTTACGCCCTCTAGTTTCCCTCACTTTGAGAGTTATTGATGGTTTTGGTTAGCAGCAGCCACAGTTAGCATCAGGTGATGGTTTTGGACCAGTGAAATGATCCCCAGAGAGATGTTGACTGCCACTTTGCTCTTGGACTCTGAACAGGCGGGAGAAGCAGGCGGGAGCATCCGACAAAGAGGACGCAGGCGGCCAAGCAACAGACGACAACGACGATTGCGATTTTATGGTGACAATTGCTTCATTACCACTTCATGTTGGTGCATAATCTTAAGGCTACGACTATGCATCACCTCGGCGTCAAGGTCCTGAAATAAGTTCAATGTACTTATTTTGACTGTTTGGTCATTGAGCTGATTTACGATGAATTCAGATCCGTGTCATTAATGAGCATCGAACCCAGAACCTTTCAGCGTGGAACATCTGAGCCCCGTTGCCATGGGAACAAAGAAGACTGGCTGCAAAACGCTTCACTATATGTTGTTTACCTCCCCGCAGTACAAACCTATGGACTCCAGCACTTCAGATGAATCCCACGACTTTGACTCCACCACGGTCAGTACACTAACACACCCCATCTATCTTGAATGAGAGAGGGATAGACTTGAGCTAAGGATAATGTCCATTAAGTGGCCATCTTGCTTTTCTTCACAAACTGTATTCAGAAGGTGAACAGTTTTTTAGTCTTCAATGTCATCATAATACAACCACACGTGACTACATCAACCCCAAGTAGCACCGGTCCAATTTGGTGTAGACCGCTACAGCCAACAGTAGCGTGCCTTCCATCCAACTGAATGTGGGGCTTGTGTGTGTGCTGCAGACGGTGCACGTGGTTCCTCTTACCCCTGAGGCGCTCATCGTGCAAGAGACCCACGACAAGCAGAAACTACCCCTCATCAGGTGGGTTCAGCCTCAGTCATGAGTTATCAAGTCCATTCATCTTAGGGTGTTTGACCCCCTAAGTGCACCGACTTAAATAAGACTCCCTGTTGGCATCTTTGACCAGGAAGCCTAACCCCTACCTGCTCCTTATTGACCTGTGTCTTCTTTATTTTCCCTCTGGAAGTATTAATGGACTAAAAAGGTAATAGTAATGTCACCAGGGTCCAAAATGAAATGCCTGTCACCAGCCAATCGTGGATAGATTTGCCCATTTGGCAGGTACAAACATTCAGAGTTACACGTTAAAACACTCCCGACGAACCTCATAAAGTGAATTTTGGACCCCCTGATTGACGAGCTATTTTTAGCCCGTGGCGTTATTAGGACTCCATGTCTTCCAGTGGGGCGGTGTTGGGTGTGACTGGTGTTTTGCGTCCCGCAGCGTCAAGGGCGAGGTGCTGGGGAGCCACAAGGACTTCCGCATCAACACCTACATCCCCGGCGCCCAGGACCTCATCCTGCTCACCCAGGCCACCGCCGTCGAAGGCAACGACACCGGCCGCCACTCCCTCGGTCAGCCACCGCAGCGCCCCGGTAGGTCGGGGGATAACCCATCCTGTCCTACGAACGTCAAACTAGTCTACCGACCATGCCATAACAGCAAAACCAACAGAACACATCAAATTATTATTATCGCACAGTTGATACGGGTGAAGAGCCAGAGGCCCCCGAGAATCATGTCGACGACGATGGCGGTGACGACTTCATGCCCCTACAAGACGATGACGCGGAGATGGATCATACTCCAGAGGAGCACATCGAGCGACAACAGGTCCTTTTCTACTTTCAGTCTTTTGTTTGCATGGCCCTTAATCCCGGGCCGCAATCCAGAGCCGCTAGGCAGGTTATGACCCCGGCCGGTGTGTTTGTTTCCAGGCCCCCAGCGAAGGCAGGGTGCTGCGGGAGCGCCAGGACGTGCAGCCGGCTGAGAAGGACGCTGAACAGCTGCGGGTGGGCCAGCAGAAGAGGGTACGAAACGATCGCTTTACTTTGCGCTAGCATTGGCTACAAGGCACTATTTTAGTCCTGTAGTGTTACACTTTCATCCAAAGCCATATCCTGCCCAATGGACATTAAATTAGGATTTGTGATTCCTCATCAGCATACTCAGGGGGTATAGTGTAATGATTTAGATTGTTTACAGGGTGGGGGTTATCACGTACATAAACCAGTGTTTTTAGAATGAATTGTGAGTGCAGGTATAGAGCTATCTTCCAAGTCATTTGTCCTTTGCATTTCATTTGTTTTTTTAGGCTAACATGTGGCAGTTACATAACCTCTATGACGTCTTTGGCGTGGACAAGCCTCTTAAAACGGGTAAGAAAACTTTATTCACACGCACGCTAAGGGTTTTTCAAAGTCAGTGCCCAGTGGTTCTGATGGACTGCGTGTGTGTCGTTGTGTTAGGGAAGTGCTACAAGGTGCCGGTCGGTCTGGACGACGGGGGCAAGCGGAAACGAAAACGACCCGATTCTCTCCAGGACTTCCGGAGCTGGTTCACCGTCCTGTGTTAGTGGTTATGGTCGTCTTCTAGTGGTTGTTTTGTCTAATGAGTAGGGGCTATTGATTATGCCACTTTTGTGTTCCTGGTTTGAATTTGTATCTTCTTAATATTTTCAGTTGATCCCCCGGAACACAAGTTAAAAAGTGGACCCGCATTTACAGGTCAGTTATTTATCATCAGTGTTCAAGCAACTTTTTAGTGGGCTATTAAATCAATAGTATGCTTCTTTTTAGAAGCATATTAAAACCTTTTATCTTTGTGTTACAGATCTAAATTACATTTACTTGAGCAAGGTGAAGGATAAGATGAAGACGAGGAAGAGGATCAACAGGAAAGCGGTAAACAGTTGTGTTAGGAAGTGTGTGTGTGTGTGTGTGTGTGTGTGTGTGTGTGTGTGTGTGTGTGTGTGTGTGTGTGTGTGTGTGTGTGTGTGTGTGTGTGTGTGTGTGTGTGTGTGTGTGTGTGTGTGAGATCTCACTCTGTGTTTTGCGGTTCTCTCCCTCCTCCAGGGGCTGCTGGTCTCTGACGAGGAGCTGAGGAGGACCTTCCTGCAGCCGGCAGCAGGAGCTCTCACGGGGGATGAGAACGACCCGGAGAAGAACAGACTCCCGGACCTGCAGGGTAACCTTCATCATCATCCTCATTCTCACAATCACTCGGTCCGTTTCTGTTTCTCACACACACACACACACACACACACACTCATCGCGTGTGGCTGATCCCATCAAAAAAAGAAACATGTAGTTATTAAGATCCTCCTACTAAGCACTAATCAAACCTCGCCAACCAGGCGCGTGTTGCCATGGCATCCGTTGACATCCATCCATTTGTGCTTATTCATGACGTCTCCAATGAAACAACTGAGTGACAAGCATCGTCTCTAACAATCTCCAGAGAAACTCGGGGACATCGGTTTCTCTGTGTGTCCGCGTACGGGTGCATTGTCTTTCTTCCCTGGCGTTCGTGTAGTGCACCCAGCTATGTGGTACTTTATTTTCCCATAAAAAGGTGGCGATGATGACGGCTCCGACAACGACCACGAACCCTTGTCGGATGACATCCCGGCGGATGGCGATCACAATTTTATGATGCCAGGTAAAACTACGGGTGACTGCCCTTCTTAAAACTACTTCTTTGGATGTCGTGTCATTGAGGTGTAGCATCTAGGAGAGACAAACTTGTGAAGGTAACATTACAAGAGGATGCTGGATTGGATGGATGGATGGATCCTGATTTTGCTTTATGTTTGTAACTCCAGGCAGCCAGGGGGAGGACCTGAGCTACGAGGACCTTGTCAAGAAAAGCGTGGTACGCATCCAATCATCTCCCCCATCCCCGCTCACCAAACACAGTACCGTTCACCGACTAACCTCTCTCGTTCTGAACCGGTTCCAGGAGCAGTTCCTCGTCAACTCCAAGGGGTACGCCCAGGAGACGGCCCTGTCTCGCAGGGTCAAGGACTGGGGAAACAAGCTCCGCCCAGAGCTGGTGCGGCAGGTACGGTGATGTCTGGAACACATTACTAGATGTACATTTATACATGCTTTAACACCTTTTGGTCAGCGTGTTACTTATTCAGAGCATCTACTGTGTTTAAGGAACATTATTACCCTGGTTCGATGAGCAGAAAAATATGTTTTTAATTATTACTAAGCTGACATATCGATAACCTGTTACCTTTCCCTTACAGGATTATTGTTATCTCATCAATGTATTAGATTTTGTTATTATGTATTATTTTATCTTGTGTTTGATGACTTGGGATCAGTTTTTGGCTCGGACTGACTCAACGCGCACAAGAATTTTCTAAATCTTTTAGCCAATGCTGCTTTTTCTCTTCTTTCTAGCCATTCTTACACATGGCTATATGAAACGACACACGGTTCGTGAATGTAAACAACCTCACGTTGTGTCGAATAACGTCCCGTCTTCCTCATCCAGGAGGAGCGGCCGACGTTCGACATCCACGACTACAGCGACCGGATCGTGGCCGCGCTCGGCACCGTGGGCCAGCACCGCTCGCTGGCCTCCATCGTCCACGGCCTGGACAACTTTGAGGCCTGCAAGTACATGCTGGCGTCCCTGCAGCTGGTAGGCGACGCTCCGTCTAGCCTGTTTAAAAGCGAGAACCAGACCCGAACACCACTTGTACGTTAGTCACCGTTGTAAACTGTGACATGGGTTACCCTGCTGATGATGAAGCGGTGACGCGACACACCAGTCCTCCGCTTATCGAGAGCGAATCGAAGCAGTGTTTAGAGTGGAGCCGGCAGCCCCGCACCGCTGAGTGAACAAAACCTGAAAGTGTTTTTTAAAAAGGGTGGGTGGGGGCTAAAATCTCATTTATAAGATGAATGGGGTAGGAGGATAGTGGAGAGGCCGGGGTGTCTCGACTCCCAGTCTAAAAAGGTACTGGGTTTCGAGTCCCTGATGTCCACTTCCCAACCGCAAGGCATCCTTGAGCAAGATGCCCTAATGCCCCCCGTCTCTTTTCGAACCCATAACCCCCATTAGCCTGCTTCATGTTCATAAAAAAAAGAAATGTTTTAAAAAGGTTTAAAATGCATGCTCTGTGACCATTTTCAAAAACCATAAAATAATCTTGTTTTTTGGGGGGTATTTTAGTTTTGCTTCCAGACCCAAAAATAGTTATTATTTACATACCATGACTCCATCATCCCCACCCTTCCTCCATCAGGCCAACGACTACACGGTGGGGATCAGCAGCGAGGCGGGGCTGGAGGAGAGCGTGGACACCATGGGTCTGACCCTCCTCAGCACACACAGAGCCACCGAGCGCTTCAAGACCCTGGGCTCCATGTGAGACCCCCCGCAGGGCCTGAGGCCAGGACACACCTACCTAAAGACTTCGAAATGGAGTCTACAGCAATCTGTATTGGTCTACAATGACGAGGCCTAGTTGATTGTTTTTCCTGATTAGTAAAAAGAAAAAAAGAAATGGATCACATACAGGACACCACACTCTTGACATTGCACAAATATTGTTTGGTTTATATATATATTATTTTACAGCCAATATTAAACAGCCAGAGTACAACACCTCATGGTTATTAACCGCAGTAGGTTCTGTCTATTAGTCAAGTGTATCCACAGCAGCACACCAGTGCCTCAAGTCAAGAAGAACCAAAACTGGTCACCAGGTCGGTTACAGCTTCACGTGCGCTTTCATGTGATTCCGGATGCTCTCGGACATCTGCTTCTCGCTCTTCATGCGGTTGTAGTAGTCCAGGAACAGGCCGTCGGGGTTTACCAAATAGATCAGGATGGTGTGGTCCACTATGTAGTCCCCATCGTCGTCCTTGGGCCCCGCGCTGGCATACACGCGGTAGTCCCGCCCCGCCTGTTTTACCTCTTCGTCGGTGCCCGTCAGCCCGATCAGCCGGGGGTGGAAGTCTTTCACATATTTCCCCAGCGCCGCGACATCGTCCCGTTCCGGGTCGACCGTGACGAACAGCGGCTGTACGTGGGGTAACGTCGCGTCCTTGTCCAGCGACGCCACCACAGCACTCAACTTTTCCAGTTCTTCGGGGCAGATGTCCGGGCAATGAGTAAAACCGAAGTACAGAAGCACCCATTCCCCCAGGAAATCCTTCTTGTTCCGCCGCTGCCCCGTATGGTCCGTGAGGCTGAAATTGCCCTGACCCAGGGCGACTCGTTTCAGTTGCTCAATGCGTTGTTTCTGCGCCACCTGTTGCTTCTCCGAGTACGCGTACCACCAGGTGCCCATCAGACCTGCACCGAACAGCAAGGTCACCACCAGACGCGTACGAAGCTTGATTTTGGCCGATTTTGTGCCATTCTTGGGGCCCATGGAGAAGAAGCATCGGTGGGTTAAATGAGCTGGACAAGTATGCCGAGCTGTACAACCAAAAAGTCTGGAACTACTGTTGAGAGACTGGTAATGGCAGACGGCCTGTGGGGTTGACGTGTTGCGTGGCTTCAGTAGGGGAGAGTGAAGAGGAGGTTTCTGATGGTCAATCGTCGCCCTTAAAGCGCATCTCATGAGGGAAGTCGCGCCACCACGGAAGTCACCTTGGATGAAGCTCGCCAACCCCAACATGGCCATATCTTCCTCACAGGACGGACAGCGAAATGAAATGAATAACGTTACTGGCGAAGTAGAAGGACATCAATTGTGTTAAACGAAGGCACAACAATGGTGCAATTATGTTAACTACATGAAAGCCTCCCAAACTTTTGATTAATAAACCGACCGGTTCATTCCTTACCTTCACGTTTTTAAAAGGAGCTCAAGTTGTAGAAATAGTAAGTGATAAGATATATATATATATATATATAGTGTTGATTAAATAACTAGCACGGTCCAAACCAGCTAAAATGACCCTTATTTAGCCACAAATGTTAGCTGTTTCGCATCCAATGTGAAGCGTGACCAGAGACGAGTGCAACCAAAATAAATGTCACTTCCGTTTTCGCCCGCGAGCAGCTTCGTTGAAATGTATTTTATTTGTTTATTTATTAGAGACAATACATACACTGATGAACTTATTTACAGTTTCAAAAGTTTCCATTGTGTAATGGTGACTCGTCATAGATTATTGATTTGTGTTTATAATCACAGTCCATTACAATGACTAAAACCTTGTGGGTGGTATACTCATGCGCCAGTAGGTGTCAGCAAAACATGTTTTCAGATACAAGACTCGTGAGAATTCGAGGGACAGGACGGATGCAGAAGCCCCCAAATTATGTAGGTAGCAGGTGGGTTATTGCAGTTTCTAATTGGCCCAAAATATTAATGGGATGATTTCACTTGGCATAGTGCCGGTAACATCACTCACCATACACTCACACAAGCAATGGAATTAATTTTGCGGTCAAAGTCTGGCGTTTCAAAAACATTCAATATTTATGATTGTATAATTTATATTTGAATACATTACAACTTAATTTGATCAAAGTGACAACTCACTGATATATGAGAGAGTGCGAGAGACATTAGGCTCTCTCCAGGGCAAGGAAAGCTCCCTAAAGAAGAAATGAAATAAAGTAATCGGCAAAAGGAACACTTGATAAATTAAATCTCAACCAGAAGTCTGAAGGACAACTGCGCAACCGCAAGCGTGATACGTCCCACAAAGAGCAGCCGAAGGAAAACCTTGATTGCTCAAGGTCTGGCTGGTTATAACACCAGTGGCATTATCCTCTTAAGAAGGATCCCAGTTCACGATCAAGCACGGCATAACACCTATATGATCTTCCCTCCGCCACCAGGACGCACGTCAATTTGGACATCTACGACTTAGCTCTTACGCGAATCCGTCATTCTCTGCAAATATTTAGAAGATAATGAAAGAGAATAAAAAAAAGGAACAATGATACTGGGCTGAATAACTTCTCTCGTAATTCTGAGGTCCTGTTTGGAGAAAGAAGGAAATTAAAGCACAAAAGTCGACTAACATTGTTGCGGACTATCATGTGCTTATTGTTATACAGTTATCGTTACAGGTGGTCAACTTTTATGCTGTGGTCTTCATCCCAACTACTAACATCCATCACGGTTTTGCCCGCCAATCATCACAGAACACAGATACTATTTACATTACAAATACAACAACAATTAACAGTAAATTACAAATAATTAACATGCTCACATGCTAATGATTATAGCCGATTCAATAAATATCCTACTCTGCGCGGGGCATGCTGGGAAAGCATAGCAGCCCCTCATAGCAATCACGCATTGTTTGCAGGTGACGTCCCACCAGTGGAACGAACATGACGAGAGGGCAGGTCACTCGATATACGCTTTTGATATGGAATTTAATTTCACTCTAAAGTATTGTCAGTGTAGTCAGAATTTGTGTGACTGAAACTATATTGGTAGATGTCGATTTTTAGGTTGGTATTTGAAGTTGCAGAAATATTTGTAAATCTGTGAATGGGGTTCGCAATGAACTAATCTAAATTTATTAACATCTAATCTGATGGCTGAGGAGAAAAATGTAGGTGAACGGGACGTTCGTTTCAAATGTATTTCGACCAGAGCCATTTAGCCATTTAGCTCCAAATGGCTCTGGTAAGGGCTGTGATTTCAACTAACCACTGAAAAAATACATTAATCGGCCGCCATTTTTAATGGCAATATGATATTAAATATTGTATGCAAATGCTATTCAGTGTTCAGCAATGCTATTTATGCAGATGGTTTGTATACCTTGATGGAGATGTGTGTGTGTGTGTGTGTGTGTGTGTGTGTGTGTGTGTGTGTGTGTGTGTGTGTGTGTGTGTGTGTGTGTGTGTGTGTGTGTGTGTGTGTGTGTGTGTGTGTTGTCTCGCTACCCTCTCGACACCCAGTAGAGTGCAGTGTTGCATTGTATGTCAAATATGCCCAGTCCTTTAGCCTCTCAAAAAAAAAAAAGATAAACATGTACAAATTTTAAAAGTTAAATATAAAAAATACATACAAATAATTACCCGATTCTATCTCACTCACTTCCTCCCAGCCCCCCGTTTCATAAGAATGGTTCACGGTTTACCTTTAAGAGTTTACATTTGTAGCTTACTAACGTTACACATAGTAAGCTACGCAATGCTGGTCAAAGAGCGCTGATGTTATCAAATCAGAGATAGATATAGACAGCTATCGACCCACATGTTTTGTATGAGAAGTTGATTTGGAAGGCAGAGCGATGGCAACAGAAACATGATTCAATATTCAATATGGATACAAACCTAGAGAAAACCCCTGAAAGATAACCTTTTGTCATATAGGCCTACTTTTGCGAGGAATGTATTCATAAGCCCCCACACTGAACAAGGTGTGTATGAATATAGGTGTGTGTGTTTTGCACGAGTGTATGTTTTTAATAGTCAGGGAACCGGAAGGATGTGTGTGCAAACCTGAGGTGTGTGTGTGTGTGTGTGTGTGTGTGTGTGTGTGTGTGTGTGTGTGTGTGTGCGTGTGTTTTGTAAAAAGAAAGTGAACAAGAAGGATCTGTGTGTGCGTGTGGGTACAATTGACAATTGTTCATTTTTTAAATAACAAATTGAACACGAAGGTGTGTGTGTGTGTGTGTGCGTGTGTGTGTGTGTGTGTGTGTGTGTGTGTGTGTGTGTGTGTGTGTGGGGGGGGGGGGGGGGGGGGGGGTGCGCGTGTGTGCGAGGGAGAGATTAGAGTGTGAAAGTGAATGGGAGTGCAAGGTATGTGTTATTTGCCATGCGATGCCTGTGAATCACCTCTAATGTTTTTCTCCCTCGATATCCGCAGGCTTTCACTGGCTTCAAGTCCACACACGCTTACTCCCACCCGCTCCTCCGCCTCCGCCTCCCCCCCCCCCCCCCCCCCCCCCCCCCCCCCACACACACACACACCACCACCACCCTCACCTTGCACTCCTCTCTTTCTCTCTCTCTCCATCCTCCGTCCTGCGTCCTCTCTCCTTCTGCTCTACTACAATGCATGCACACTCACACACGCACGCACGCGCGGACTAGCACGCACACACACACGACAGGAAACGTTTTCAATCGTTATATCCAGTGCGAATCAAATGGTTTTAAGACTTCTCATGAATTACGCCACAACTAGGCCTACTTCAAACAAGAAAACATCGTTGTAGGCCGATGCCAAAATACCTAAAAGACGGATATATACCACATTGGGTAGAGTCAAGCGTTCATCTATTGATGTTTAGTGCTATGATGATCGTTAGAGAGCAAACATTTGGCTTTAGTTGTTTTTTAGTTGGTTTACTTTTCAGTTGTATACAGTTCCGCCGGCGGTTTCGTGTTTCTAACTGCCCTTCGTGTGGGTGATGGGGCAATCTGTCTGTCTGTCTGTTTGTCGTCATCTGTTAGGCCGTCTCCCTGGTTGGCGGCCCAGTGCGTAATGATTTCAGCACATCTGTCGTCGTTTGCATGGACTGTATAATAATCTGCGGTAGCGTTTAAAATGTCAACACACGGCTATGTTCTGGCTTGTTGCGATTTTTCTCCAGGTGAAAAAAAAAGAGAATTGTCTCTGATGTGTGCGTGTGCATGTGCGTGTGTAGCAAAGTGTTCTACAAATAGGCCTATGACATTCAGGGAAGCAAGCCATGACTGTAAAGTAGGCCTATATATTTCTAGAGGGATTTGATTTGAACGAAAATATTGCCCTGAATAAAGTTTGCGTCAGATTTGATTTCCACTTTATTTTCTTATTTCCTCTCCACCTGAATAACACAGACTGCATGCTTCACAATTTCCTCTTTTCTGTCCTCAAATCCCCTCCTTTCCTCCTTTCATCCCCTCATCCTCTCCTCCTTTCACCACATCCCTTCCCTTGTGGGGTCTCCCCCCAGGGTGGAGCTGTCTTTAAAGGGAGGCGTGTGTGTCCTGGAGTGCTGGCGGTGGTGGAGTGACACAGACATATTCTCAAGAGGGAGTGAAGGCAACAGGAAAGGATGAAGGAGAGGAGGTGTGTGTGTGTGTGTGTGTGTGTGTGTGTGTGTGTATATGTGTGCGTGGTACTTGTGTGTGTGCTGTGTATGTGTGTGTGGTGGGTGGGTGGGGGGGGGGGGGGGGGGGGTGTTATTGCCCCAGAGCTGCAGTGCTCCCTCGACCAATAGGAGCTGCCATGCTCCCTGGACCAATAGGAGTGCTGGAATGTTGACAGGACAAAGGCCATAACTCCACTCAATAGCACACACAAACGGGGCATTGTGTTCCGGCGGGAGTGCGCGCACACACACACACACACATACACACACGATGCTGAGGAGAGCTATGCATCTGCACAAGTATGCCAGTATGTTCATTCATCAACTAGTTTCCCACACCACATAACCACCACCCCAAATACTCCCCAT
The DNA here is from genome assembly GCA_026745465.1 of Lota lota. Taxonomy (NCBI): domain Eukaryota; kingdom Metazoa; phylum Chordata; class Actinopteri; order Gadiformes; family Lotidae; genus Lota; species Lota lota. Next base: position 166,668 of record JACYXH010000371.1, read on the forward strand.
CCCACCATGTTACCCCCCCCCCCTCAACCCACATTGCCCCAACCAATCCTTCAACCTCCACCTCCTCCTCCATCACCATCTGTATCTTGCACTAACAATGGCCAGTCAATCTGGAGACAATAACCTTGAGAGAGAGCGTGTGAGAGAGAAACAGAGAGACAGAGAGAGAGAGACACACAGAGTGCGAGAGGGGCAGAGAGAGATAGAGAGACACAGAGAGAGCGCGAGACAGAGAGACAGCGAGAGAGAGAGACAGAGTGTGAGAGAGACAGAGAGAGAAACAGGTACACAGAGAGAGAGACAGCGAGAGAGAGAGAAACAGAGGTACAGAGAGAGAGAAACAGAGACAATTCATGCACATGTTTTTTTCCCCTCGTTTTTCTCTGCTTTTCTGTGTGTGCGTCTCCCTGTCGGGTCTGCGCTGCAAGGCCGACCCCCACCAGCGCATCACTCCTCCGTCCACACACACATCGGCCCAGGTCGCATCCCACGGCAAACCCCGCCGTCAACACATCTGCCCTCCGTCAACCCCCACCCCGAGTTCATCCTATTGCTTTTTTAATATTTGTTGTTATTCTCCTCAAAGTGGGTGAAAGAGCGCGTACGGGTGTGTTTACTTGGCCTTGGCCCCCTGCCCTGTTTTTTTCCTCCATGAGCAAGGCAGGTGAGGGAACCTTTCACCCGTGCGTGGGTGGGTGAGTGGGTGCGGCGCACGCTGACGTGACACCTGTGCTGGCGCGCGGGGAATGTCTCCACACATCCCCGCCAAGCACGTCACACCTGGTGGGACGGAGGAGGCCGGACCGTCATGGAAAACACACACACGAGAAAGACACGCAAACGCATGTACGTGCACACACACAAGCACACAGGCATAGACATGCACGCCCACACACACACACACACACACACACACACACACAGGCATTCACATGCACACACACACACACACACACACACACACACACACACACACACACACACACACAGGCATACACATGCATACACACACACACACACACACAAACACACACACAGGCATAGACATGCACACACACACACACCAGAGCCCCCCTACCCGTCTTTCCGTTGAGGTGGGCATTCTGCGCACGGTGTGTGAATGTGAGCTGCGTTTATTTTGGGAAAGACGACAACAGATCAGACGACCGTGGACAAACAGCGAAGGGAGTGGGGGGGGTAGAGATAGAGAGGAAGAGAGGGCGAGAGGGACGGACCTTAAAGATAAGGATATTTTTGCTAATCTGGGGCATTTCAAGGTTTCTCGAGCCCGATATCTTAACGGTAAGAAAACAGGAACATTTGTAGTAACTTTGCGTGCTTTGGTTATTTAGAGAACAAGGAACAAAACAAACTAGAGCGATAAACAATGATATTTTTTATAAGATATATACAAAATGTCACTTACAAGAAGAGCACAATATGAAGGCCATGGTTGAAAAATGCGGATATCCTACAGAGCGGAGTGGAGCGTTATCCATGCATCTACTGACGTATGATGATGCTTTATTGATGCATTGAAGTGAAGTGTACACAATGATTTGGTAGGCCTACAGAGAAGCAGAAATAATTGTAAAAGTTTTGAACAGTTTTTCAAACTGCATTTGTGCTCAACATTTCTTTCTTTCTCACACACATACACACGCACACACACACATTCACACAAACACACAAATACATTCTCGTCGGGGAGAGAGCCCCATTCCACTATGGTTTCTACACCAGCACACCTGGACTTGCTACAGGCTTAATCACCTGTAGTGGCATGTATGGCTTAATCGACGTCTCCGTGGTTACTGGCATGCGCATCTGCGGTCATATTTACTTCCCAGATTGCTGGTCCAGTTGAACTGAGCGCACAGGGAAAAGTGTGTGTGTGTGTGTGTGTTGTTTGGTCAGTTCTTCTTGGAAGAACTAAAAAGAGGAAGAACCCGGTTTTGTGTATGTGTGTGTCTGTGTGTATGTTTAAAATGTTTGTGTGTTCGAACACAAACGTATGTTTCAGTGTGTGTGTGTGTGTGTGTGTGTGTGTGTGTGTGTGTGTGTGTGTGTGTGTGTGTGTGTGTGTGTGTGTGTGTGAGTGTGTGTGGGAGCGCACGTGAATGTGGTTCTTGTCACACAGGACATCGAGTCGTTTTAAGAAAACAGTCTCCAGAGAACAAACACACCTAAGTGCAGTGGAGTCTGTCTATAGTCTGCAGCACTTTAGCTAGCATCTGGTGAAATGGCTGGGGTCGTGTGTGTGTATACATACATATATATATATATATATATATATATATATATACATACATATATATATATATATATATACTGCATAAAGAAATGATAACTCGAGCGCATATAAACCAAAATCCTTTCAGACTGGCTGTGTGTCTGCCGACTCGTCATTGGACGAGGGCAGAGCCCGGGGTAGGCGGGTCTTAAACAGTCTCCACAGTCTGACAGGACTGACCTCAGCCAGTCCTTTTCCAGAGAAGTAGAAGAAGAATTCGATAACACCCCCCGCCCCCCACTAAAGAAAAATGCCACCGTCTTGTTTTCCTTTTTCAAAGTTGTGCAGTTAACTCCTTTTTTTGCTTTCTCCCTCTGTCCGTCTCTCGCCAGCCATCTGTTTCCACGACGACGGCGTCTACCAGTTGCAGTCCTTGCGGAGCAGTGTGAGGACCTTGCGGCCCAGGCTGGCCTTCCAGGGGGTCACGAAGCTCTTCATGTTCACCATGAGACGGCCCTGCTTCCGGTCAGAGTGGCCCGCCACCAGGTACTCCGCTCCTAGGGAAGACGTCCGGGGTGACGCAGATGTTACCCTTCAGTAATTTACTATTCAGTCATTTACTATTAAGTCATTTACTGTTTATTCATTTACCATTCAGTTATTTACTATTCAGTCATTAACTGTTTATCAATTTACCATTCAATCATTCACTAATAATTTACCACTCAGTTACTGTATTTCATGTTTAGTAATTGACCCTTCAGTTATTTACTATTTAGTCATTAATATTTAGTCATTTACTATTCAGTCATTTACTATTTAGTCACTAAGCAGACACTTTTATCCATGGACTATCTACTATTTTGTCATTTAGCAGGTACTTTTATCCAAGAACTATATACTATTTTGTCATTTATCAGACATTTTGATCTAAAGTGAAGGTGAATGTTATTTAAAACGTATGTATTTTTTTTATCATTAATGAGCAGCCAGGGTATTGGGACTCTTGCTCAGAGATGAGGACTACAGGTAAGCTAATCCTTCAGGTTATGGTGTGGAGTTTGGGGCTGGAACCCAGAACCTTCCGGTTGGGAGCTCCCTAACCTCTCCAACCGTACCTGGGTTGAGGATGGGACAGGTGCAGCCCCTGGCGGTCCAGGACTCGGGGAAGAGCGTGACCCGCCCGCTCTCCAACTGGACCTTGGTGCTCTGGCGCAGAACCTTCTGAACTTTAACCTCGACCTCCGCATGAGAGCCCATGTCATGGGCTGACAACACCTTCACCTTCAGCACTGAGCATAAAGCATAAAGCAAAACCACGTTCAAACTTTTTAATGTCCGACTAGGTATAGGGCCCCATAAATGAATGTCCCGATAAGTATATGTCCCCATAAGTATGTATATGTGTGTGTGTGTGTGTGTGTGTGTGTGTTCGTGTGTCAGAGAGATGGAAAATTCCCAAACACAAAAACAATATCAAAGGTCACATCATGAGATGTACTTTATATTGATATGCCCATAAAAAAGTTGGATCCATAAATTCCTGGTTTAACCAGCGAGCTTAGGTTTTTAAAATCCAATATCATTTTTCATAAGGTTAAATACGGCATAATTCTTTCCATATGGCCTAGCGCTTTTAATATGGCTAAATTATTTCCATATTTAGCAGTGCTTGTATTAAAGCTATTTCTTACCGTATGCATAATTCATGGCACAGAAGAGCTTGTGGTTGGACAACGTCTGCTCTTTGCACTCACACTTCTCTGCGGGGGGGAATTCAACACCACGATTTATAAGTTGGGAGATAACTGATGTTTTGTGTGTGTGTGTGCGTAACTGAAGAATTTGACAACATCAGCCAATATTCATCTTGCTGGGGGGGGAAACAAAAATGTGATGTTCACACAAAGATACACCTTTGTTCTATGTCCTTATATGGTCTGACTGGATTTAAACATTAACACATGATCAGTGGGCTGTAAAGCTGAATGAAAAGCACGCACACATGTACACACACACACACACACACACACACACACACACACACACACACGTGTACACACACACACACACACACACGTGTACACACACACACACACACACACACACACACACATGTACACACACACACACACAGGGCCTCACCTGAGTAGTGCACGGCAGAGAACAGCTCCTCAGTTCTGAAGATCCGGCTGTGCTCGCTGGAGTTTGCCTCCAGTTTGTACAGATCAGAGCTAAGGGGACACAGCACTCCGTTAACACACAAGACACGTCAACAACACCAAACACACATCAACCATCCCTTAAGAGATTTCGCACATTAGCCGCAGCTAGGAGGCAGCACAAAGGAAGCTTTTAAAATGGTATGTCTTGTGTCCAGTCTGCAACCAAACTTATTGTTCATGAATTTGTAAATAACCAAGTCCTCACTTTGACCAAGTCCTCGTGTTTACTGTCTTGTGGGTGTGTGTGTGCAGGTGTATATGTGTGTGTGAGACAGACAAGGGTGCATAAATGTGTGCCTTGGTGTCTGTCCGTCCAACACATTAGCAGCGAGAGTCTGTGTGCGTCTAGATGCATGTGTGTGTGTGTGTGTGTGTGTGTGTGTGTGTGTGTGTGTGTGTGTGTGTGTGTGTGTGTGTGTGTGTGTGTGTGTGTGTGTGTGTGTGTGTGTGTGTGTGTGTGTGTGTGTGTGTGTGTGTGTCTTCTCAGCACGTCACCACTCACCTCAACATGCAGTCTCCGGTGAAGGGATCGCAGTCCCCAGCACAGTCGCAGGGCCGGCAGCCGTACGCGTGGAAGCCCCAGTATCCCACCATGCACCTGTCACACTGGGCCCCACCCACCCCTGGCTTGCAGATGCAGTTGCCATTGGAGGGGTCGCAGGGGGCGTCGCCGGCCGAGGGTAAGGGCAGCGAGCCCATTGGATGGCAGCCACACGCTATGGGGAGAGAGAAACAAGCTTTAAGTAAGCTTTAAGACATATTATTTTAGTGTCATTTGTTAGAAATGGCCTAGCCATCTGTGAGAATATATATGATTTGAGTTGCCGGACATCGCCAGACCAATTCGCAAATGCGTATTCGTCTGGAACCTCTCAGTTCATTTTGATTTCCAAGTGGCATTACAATGAGTACAGACCTACACCCAATCAGAATGACAGAATGTGTGACATAGTAGCAGCAGCCATCTTGGTTGTTTACGAAAACAGTGCTCCCATAGGGCGCTCCTCTGTCATCGTTTCAAACCCGCCCCAGTGTGATTGGTCCGACCCGGACCAGGTCTGCTGGTGATCTGTCTGAAAGGGAGGGAGGCCAGACGCATACGCCAGAGCAAATACAACATGAGCTCGCAGATTCGTCCGGTTTTCAGGCTACGAATGCAAAGTACGAGCGGACAAAAAAAACGAACATCAGTGTTTTGCAGTCCCCAGTGGAGTTTGCTCCATGTATGGTATGGCTATGACTATGAATTGGCCTTTAACCTCATTGTTAGTTCATATGGCGGTTTAAATGACATCATGTGGCCACTGATATCATGAGGTACAGACGGATTACAGTGTTATTCATCTAGAGTCCGCTGCAGGAACCTTTGAAGCTGAGGCGGTCAAAGTTTGGTTGACAGTGAGTTAAATGCACACACTCACATGCGCACACTCACGTATGTGCATGCAAACACATTCGCTTTTGATCGAACAACAATAGACTCTCTGTCTTTCATTATCATTAATCAGATGACATCTTAAGAGACACACACCGTAGCACACACTATATGAATACACCACACCACAGCACACACACACACACACACACACACACACACACACACACACACATTAACAAAGTTAATGCATTCTTTACAGCGTGTGAATACCAAGGAGTAGCCTTGCCTGGCAGGGGGTGAGAGTAATTCTCAGTCAACGGACCTCATAAATCTCTCTCACTCTCTCTCTCTCACACTCTCTCTCTCACACACAAAGGCATACACAGACATAAGTGGGCTCTCTCACACACACACACACACTCTCACGCACACACACGCACTGACACACACATATACAAACATAAGTGTGCTCTCCCACACACACACATTTGGGGGGGGGGGGGGGTGAAAGAACGTTGACGAAAAACAAAGAAAATAATGGGGAGTTAGAGACACAGTTGTGTAAGTGTCTCAGTCCCCCCTCTTCGGGAAGTAAATTATTCTAACAGGAAGAAAAGGGCTGATAAATGCATTGATTTCATCGGGTGCAATCATTTTGTATTCTCGTGTCTGGCTGTCACAAATGAAACAAAAATACATTGCGCCTGTTCCCCGCTGGAACAATACGCGACTAGTTGACGCTAATGGCTGACGAGATGGGCGGTTTTATGCTCAGCTCTGGGAGGGCTGCAGGTCTTAGGGTCCTGGACCGGCTTAAGGGCCGTGCACGGTCTCTTGAGTAGCCACGTGGATCTTGGCGGATCTTCGCATATGTGCAGGACACAGAAGTGTTATTTGGCCTTTAGCGTGTTAGCGTCACTAACCCCCTTGGATTTTACTAGTTTACATACCAGCCACGATGTCCTTAATAACAAACCCCCCCTTACCCACGGCTAAATCAACACCACACGCAAACAGCGAATGCCAAGCCTGTATGACCCTGATGTGATTGCACGGTGGTTAACTGATAAAGAAACAAGAAGCAAATCTAATCTCATGACTCATTGGCATTTTACAATGTATCCCTTGCTGTTTCGTGACTTTGATTTGTTGTTATTTGCTTTAAGTTTGAACCATTCTCCTATACTGGTGTGCTCTGCTTGAATTCATGAAATCTCATGACTAGGTTGTGGAATAGTCATAAGATGTCATGAATGTTTATTACAGTAGTCATTTGTTATATTCTATAGTTGCATATACAAGGCTCTATTGCCCTCCTAGCCTACCCTGGCAGTGGCGGGGAGTCCTTCCCCTGTGTTCCTTCTCAAAGTTGCTCTCAGGACCCATCTCATTTACTTGCCCTTGTGTTTGAAGATCATTTAATACAGCGAATCCCAACCTGTGGGTCGTGCTCCCCTAGTGGTTTGCGAAGGTACTGCTCGAGGTCCACGAAACTATTGACCAAAATAACGTTTTTTTTTTTGTTATAAATACAATGTGAATGATGACATGACAATTCTATTTTTCTGATAAAATGTATTATTACTGTAATTTACGGGTACATATGGTACCATGGTATGGCTTCTCTTCATAATTGGGTAATACCGTGAAAATGCTGGAAAATGCGAGCCGGCTGTGGGCTGGCTGTACGCTGGATGTTGGCAGTGAAAGAGATTTTGAAGTGGGCCTGTAGTGTGGATGTGAATCGAATGAGTTGGGATAAAAGGCTGTACACATAAACTTTGAAGAGATGACAACACGTGACATCACTGTCTGAGCTCCTAGACTGCTTCTCCCCCCTCGCATCTCTGAGAATGTCATCTGATTAACTCCCAGAAGCGGTAGGAGAGATAAGACATGTCGCAGCTTCAGTCGATACAAAAACTCCCCTGGAATAATACTACAATATACAATGGCACTAAAACGGCCATAAAACACTTTGGAAGACTTGTTGAGAAATGCTCAGACACAGTGGAGCAATTGACTGTAAATACCTGTCTGCATATCTGCATTTGCATATCTGCAAGACACACACACACACACATTCATGCGTGCACGTACAGAAACACACACACAAACACAAAAAGCCCAACCCAGCTACAGAAAAACAGAAAAAAACCTATTTTTGTATTATTTCGATGCCTGTTCAGCATCAAGCATCGAGCCATAACTCCAGATTGTGTCGCTGGCGGAAAAGACCCATCTATCAATCAAATTCCAACATAGTCTACTACATGAAAAAACAAACACATGCGCATGTGTGTGTTTGTTTGTTTGCGTTCTAGTAGGTGTTGGGCCTGTTTATCTTTCTGTCTCAACGTGGCGACTGAGCGTTTACACAGCGTTATGTAACGCCCTGTCTGCCTGTGGGCAGGCAGCTCTGGCCTCGGCTAGCTTTTTTTGACGATGAAAACTTTACGCGTATTATGTGTCGAGACGTGAAGGAACACTTGTCTGATAGGCCACAGAAAAGCACCTACCGAAAAAAACTAAACACATGCCGTTGAATATATGCAGTCACACACACACACACACACACACACACACACACACACACACACACACACACACACACACACACACACACACACACACACACACACACACACAGTTGACTGTACAAACACACACACTCATACACAGGGGCACAAACTTGACTGGATGTACACATTCACACACATACTTGACTGTATGCGCACACACACTCACACACACCCACACACACAGCATAGGGTTCCATCCTAACAAGTGTGTGTGTGTGTGTGTGTGTGTGTGTGTGTGTGTGTGTGTGTGTGTGTTTGTGTGTGTTATTGTTCAGAGGGCCCCGTCGAGGACTGGTATGAAGAAAATGTACTTTGCGACGTGGGGAAATTCCTAAATTGTCACCGAGAAGATCCAGCGGGATTTCACAACGCTCTGTGAAGCCTTGTTCCCACTCCTTATCCGTCAGCCATCAGCCAGCCTCGTTGGCCCCTAGCTAACGAGTCTGAGGGCCCCACACACACACAGACACACACACACACCACACACACACACACACACACACACACACACACACACACACATTCACATACATATGCACACACACACACACGCGCACACACACATAAACACATGCACATATGTGACCGAAGACACATGTCGGCCAGGAGACTATTGACAGCAGGTAGCCACAGTTTCTGCCTTGACCCCAAAAAACGAAGCGGATATTTCTGAATTTGTTAACCGACGCATAGTTAAGAGTGAGAGTGAGTGTGCTTGTATTCAATGCAGTGCAAAGAATGTGTTCAAACACACACACACACACACACCTTCTAACCACAACCTATGCTAGGCGGGCTAGCAAGCGGCCGCCAGCATACCTGTCAATCTTAAAGACAATCAGTGGGAGAATGTGGCTAGCATGCTGCGGCTACGCGCAGCTGTCTCTTGTTTACTTAGCGGCTTGTCTGGTCCTCACGAGGGCAAGACAATTACATTACACAACACGCGCGTGCACACACACGCGCACACACCCACGCACACACACACACACACACAGACAGACACACATACACAAAGCCAGACATACAGACAATCACAGATATTCCAACACAGGGACTAGACATATTTAAATCTGCATTTGAATTTGTCTTGTTTATTAACTTCAGAAACCAGAATGAACAGCAAACGTATCGCGATGAAGTTGTTTACATGCCACAATAATTAAAAAGATGGCTGACTAAATTAAACTAATTTGATTATTTTAGAAAAGGTACTCTTGCTAAGGCGTTTACATGACAGATGCATTTTTGGAATGTTTCGTCAAGTAATCTGAATAAAATTAAAATATGACTGTATGCATGTACGTGATACACACAGACTCACACACACACACACACACACACACACACACACACACACACACACACACACACACACACACACACACACACACACACACAAATACACACACATACACACGATTACTCATTACCTCTGTGTTGATAACCCTGTGGTCTGAGTCACTGTGAGATGGCATGGGATGACAAGACACACACTGACAGAAAGTGAGGGGGCACCGTGTGTGTGTGTGTGTGTGTGTGTGTGTGTGTGTGCGTGCGTGTCTGAGTCATGACCCAGGTATGTCACTGTCTGATGATGAGCCACGATGTAATCCACAGATGAAGCGCTGACACACACACACACACACACACACACACACACACACACACACACACACACACACACACACACACAAACACACAGCCAGGTGCCAATCAGCAGGCAGTGTATTGCAGCACGTCCTGGCTTGCGGTCACAGTGTGATCGGAATTCCCAGCAGACGTGCAGAAGAGCAGCATGAGTGTGTGTGTGTTTGGGTGGGTACAATGTGGGTGTGTGTATACACAATAGACACTTGGTAACATCATGTATATACTAAATATACTAGTCGATTGATTGCACAAAACATTTCTTTTCATTTCACTTTATATAAAATGTATATATTCTCAGATGTATTATGTGTGTGTGTGTGTGTGTGTGTGCTAGTAAACATTATGTATGTATTATCCATGTAGGCCTACTAAAGTTCTGAAACATATAATTCCCTACATTTCTCTGTATACAGTCCTCTATGTACATGGAAAAGACCAAAGATTCAATGTTGAAACGTCTGGACACAACATAGTTTCAATTATCTGAATGACATCTGTGTTGCTTCTTTGTGTTACGCAGGCCTTTGGTGCATGAATAGTTTATGTATTTTTGTGTTTATGTTCTTGCACTTAGGTGTGTTTATGTTCATGTGTGTTTATGTGTGAATATATGTTAATGTATGTATGTGTATTTGTCTTTATAGATGTGTATGTTTTTGTGTCTCTTTATACGTACTCTATGTGTGTGCATGTCTTTACGTGTGTGTGTGTGTCTTTATATGTGTGCGTGTGTGTGTGTGTGTGTGTCCTTGTCCACATGTTTGCATGTGTGTCTTTATATGTGTGTCCTTACATTTCTGCGTGTCTATGTGTGTGCGTGTTTTAAGGTGTGTGCATGTCTTTGTGTGTGTGCGTGTCTTTATATGTGTGTGCGTGTTTTAAGGTGTGTGCGTGTCTCTATGTTTGTGCGTGTCCTTACGTGTGTAACTGTCTCTATGTGTGTGCGTGTCTTACGTTTGCAGGAGTCCGTCGCGGTGTGTGGTCTGAGGGGGTCTCGGTAGAAGCCTGCCTTGCAGTTCTGACACTGGCGGCCCTGGGTGTTGTGCAGGCAGTCGCACACGCCACCGCTACGCTGACCCGACTCCCGCCACGCCGACCAATCAAAGTGGCAGCTGTGGGCGTGTCCGTTGCACATGCACTCTGAATGACGAAAAGGAAAGCACAGATTACAAATGAATTCATTCAAATCCGACTCAAATTTGAGAATGTCAACTAATCTTCTGAAGAAGAAAGAAATAAAGAACTCTGAACAGAAATTGGAATTTAAATTGGTGTAATGGTGCCCAAGCATTCAGGTTGCATCAGCTTCAGAAACAAGTGTCCATATGGTGATGTAAATGCAGATCAGTCTCCCATGGACCTCCCATGGGCCTTATTCACCTAGCGGCCATCTTGGTTCTAAACGTGTGTGTGCGTGTGGGCGCGTGTGCGAACATAACCCACTCTGGCACTCGTGCGGGGCTCCAGTGAAGCCGTCAGCCGGCTGCCACGGCCGGTCGTTGTGGAGGGCCGCGCAGCGCTCGCAGTGGTCCCCTGCTGTGTTGTGTCGACACAAACACCTCCCGTGGACCTGGACAGGGAGGAAGGAAGGGAAAGAGAGAGAGAGAGTGAAAAAAGAGAGGGTTCATTAGCAACCTGCTGTCTGAGAGATTCTCACACCATGGAGAAAGTACAAAGTGTGAGAGGGGAAAGAGAGAGAGGCCAAGCGGGAGAAAGTGTGTGAGAGAGAGAGAGGTAGAGGCAGAGAGAGAGAGAGGTAGAGGTAGAGGCAGAGAGAGAGAGAGGCAGAGAGAGAGAGAGAGAGAGAGAGAGAGAGAGAGAGAGAGAGAGAGAGAGAGAGAGAGAGAAAGAAAGAAAGAAAGAAAGAAAGAAAGAAAGAAAGAAAGAAAGAAAGAAAGAAAGAAAGAAAGAAAGAAAGAAAGAAAGAAAGAAAGAAAGAAAGAAAGAAAGAAAGAAAGAAAGAAAGAAAGAAAGAAAGAAAGAAAGAAAGAAAGAAAGAAAGAAAGAAAGAAAGAAAGAAAGAAAGAAAGAAAGAAAGAAAGAAAGAGAGAGAGAGAGAGAGAGAGAGAGAGAGAAACAAAGAGGTCAGTGTGAGGCAGATTTCCCACGTGAGGCCAGCTGCCCCCCAGTACTGACCCCTGTGGGTCAAGTCTACCTTGTCCTATCTCTCTATCCCTTTCTTTCTCTTACGCTATCCTTCTCTTTACCTACATTAGTTCATATACCCCTTTGCTCTCCAAGGGAAGAGAGCTCTCTCCCTTTCTCTCTCTCTTTCACTCTCTCACTGCTGAATAGTGATTGTTTGGCTTCATCAGTGGAACTGGCGTCCTGTGTGTGTGTGTGTGTGTGTGTGTGTGTGTGTGTGTGTGTGTGTGTGTGTGTGTGTGTGTGTGTGTGTGTGTAAGGTGGAAATATGTGGCACTGAGAACACAATAACAATCTCCCTGTCATTCCTGCAAGTTGGAATGCAATGCTTGTAGGATAATGATGTGCTTTGTGTGTGTGTGTATGTGTGTGTGTGTGTGTGTGTGTTTGTGTCTGGGTGCGTGTGTCTGGGTGTGTGTCTGCGTGTGTGTGTCAGACTAGTTTGACATAGTTCTTTATCGGTTTGTGCCACTGTCATGGAGGGCCAGGAAACCTTCTAGAACTCTCTCTCTCTCTCTTCCTCTCTCCCTCACACGCTATTATACATTAATTACATTCCCATGCATAACCCTCCATAGTAACACGCAGTCAGGGTTAATGTACACACACGCACACACACACGCAGAATTTGCAAACTGCACGGGCCTATAGTCCCACGCTACTTTCCCACGCCGTGGACGATTTGGATGCTACGTGGACCCTCATTGGCTGAATAATTGAATCATTATAATTGGGACAAACATTATATGCTTCCTTCGTGGCTCTCTTAGTGCACCCCATCACCCTGCTCCCTAGGGTGCCACACGCACACACATGCACGCACACACACACTGGTGGGGTGTGGGACGGTGCAAGAATAGGGGGTCTCAGAGAGTAACGGAGGGTTCTGCGCAGACAGATGTGTGTGTGTGTGTGTCTGTCTGTGTTTGTTGTTTCATTCATGCTAATGGAGGGAACAACTGTAAAAGGGATTGAGAGAACAGAGGGAGGAACATATTTCAGGAAAGGTAGAGGCTGAGGAATTAATGAAGGCAAGTGGAAACACGATGGATGGATGGATGGACGGAGGTATGGAAAGCGATGGCGAGGAAGTAAAGAAGGAAGGATCTCCTGGCACTCTGCCACACAGCTGCTGTTTTCAGACAGTTTCACATGTTTACTGTAATGTGAAACGGCACGATTAAAGCATGTACAAATATTTTTAAGGTACGCAGCACAGACACACACACACACACACACACACACACACACACACGGCAACGGAAGCCTTGTTTCGCAGAAGGCTTGCGTTGTTGGAATACGTTCTAAAACACACACACACACACACACCCTCGTAGCGTAGATTTACATTACATTTGCATTTCTTATTTGGCGGTTGGTTTTATCCAAGAGAGGTTGACCAATCAAAGCATAAAATCAATATTTTTGGAGCAACAACAACATCTAGATAGCGACCTGGGAGAGGGGGGTTTTCAGGAAGTATATGAACGCATCAGGCAGAGGAAATTGTCCGTGGAACTAATCGCTAACGTATCCGACGGCTGACGTGCTAACTGCTAACCCTCTCTTGAGAAGTCGCCCAGTTTCTAAGCACCGCTGAACATGTCAGACGCTTTTAGAGGCGGTTTGAAGCTGTTCTTGGCCCCCACGGACCCCAGAACGGCTACGTCGCTGGCCTCTTCCCTCCCTTTCCATCCCCACACACCCACACACAGACACACACACACACACACTCTGCTGTGGCTTGCGTCTAGTTGCTGCAAAAGCTGCTAAACGCTCCAGTGACTGGTGCTGCGGGTCATTGTGTGTGTGTGTGTGTGTGTGTGTGTGTGTGTGTGTGTGTGTGTCTTTGGCTTTGTGGCTGACCAACAGACGGTGTAATAAACCCCTCAAGTAGCGGAGCAGAACACAGCGTAACAACAACAAACAAACAACATAGCTGATGATGATGAGGATAATGATGATGATGGCCGATCTGTCTGTTCTTGTATTCAAGTGTACTTCATCATGCTGTCTGGGCACTTATCGTTGTTAGAGGATATTTTCCCTAACAAGCTGGACCGTAAACAAGCACTCGATCTTATACATGCGTGTACACACCCACACACACCCACACACACTCTCTTTATGTGCATACAGACTCTTTACATTTACATTTAAACAAGCACCAACTTATGTGTATACACACCCACAAGAATACGCATGCACCCACACACACACACACACACACACTTCCTCCTCTGTCTGAGAGTGTGTGTGGGGGGGGGGTCAGTAATCTCTCTGGCTCATCTTTCTTGTCGTGCTCCGGTTGTTTGGGTTTAGCGGAAGCAGCCACCCTGGGTACAAACGGAGACCGAAAACAAACTGCAGATAGGCAGGCTGGGCGTGTGGGGGTGGAGGTGCAGGTGGAGTTGTTGTTGTGGGTGGTGGTGGTGGTGTCGGTGGAGTGGAGGTTCTTATATAACCTCATCGTTTCTCCCTCATACCATCAGGCCTGTACCGAATCCTCCAGCTTCCCTGTAGGCTGAACACGTGCACGCACACACAGTGAAGCACACACACACACTGAAGCACACACACAGGCATACACACGTGTTCCACTCTGCGCGTAATTCACCCTAAGCCTCGGATCTAAATCCGAATAACACAATCTTCGGAAACTTTGCAACTTCATTGATGTAAACATGTTCTGATTATTCTGAATCGAAAGAATGCTGATGCATATTTTGATGGGATCTAGATACGTCTACCCATCTTTTAAATTCCTACTCTATGTAAACAGCAACAACCACATCCTGACTTCACCAAACCATCCATTGAATATTCAAATCAAGGCTGGGCCTGCATGTAAACACATGTAAACACGGCAATCTGAGTATGCCCTTATTTTGACTATTCAAAAGAATGTGGTCTCGCAATCGTACACGAGGTAGCATGTTGTGAAGCCGAGAGAAGCTAGACCTTTTCAAAGATGGCCACCCAGTCCAGTGTAGATTGTTTAGTATTTGCTAATCAAGAGCCTGGTTGTTTTTAACGTGCAAACACACACATACACACACACACATACACCATTGGGAGTCAACAGCTAAAGTTTCCCTTTGACACATGGATAACAAAGTTGTTATCTGTCCAAATGTCTTTGTGTCTCTCAGCCAGAAGGAAACCCTTTATTGACGCTCACTTTCCCCTCCAGCACCCCGCCATGTCAAGGCTCCTGCATTAAACAACCCCCTCCGCTGATTCTGGGAGGAGGGGGCAGGGGGGGAGAACAAGCTTCAAAGGCGTTGAACATAACTGTTTTTGGACGCTTTGCTGGTATGGTCTTAAAAGGTGGGCGACTGGCAGAGCATCTTAAAATAATGACTAATAATAATAATAAAGAAAAGGGACACAATCGGCATTTCCTTTTCGTTCCTCTTATCAACACACACACACACGTGCACGTGTGTGTGTTGACACCATCATTAGCCAAGCTGTTTTGTGTGGAATCAACAGCTACTGGACTTCCTCCTATTGGGAGGAAACACAGCCAGAAACAACAGGAATTGAGGAGAGAGAGAGAGAGAGAGAGAGAGAGAGAGAGAGAGAGAGAGAGAGAGAGAGAGAGAGAGAGAGAGAGAGAGAGAGAGAGAGAGAGAGAGAGAGAGAGAGAGAGAAAGAGAGAGAGAGAGAGGTGATATATAGAGATGGGAGATATCAAAAGATAGGCAACCAGGATCCAAAGACGGCCTTGATCTATGATTAACAAGAGGATGATATCAATAGATATGATACATTTAGCTTGTGTATTCCAAGATTACTGCAAACCAGACAAAAATAATAATTAAACAAATCTAAACAAAACCTCTTTTGTTTTGGGAAACTCTTGAGTTCCAACTTCAGTTACAGTTTGGGTTCGGGAAGCTAAGCAGCAATCTCGCTAGACGGACAGACAGATGGAAAGATAGTCACACAGATGGACAGACAGACACCCCAGACCAACCACCCCCCCCTCTCACCACGTGATTGGTTCTGTCGCGGACGGGGCGGTACCCGGGCGCGGGCTCACACTGCTCGGCGTGGCCGTTGCACAGGCAGCTCCCCTTGACGATGAAGTCGTAGATGGCGAAGTGGCGGGTCGGGGGCGGGGCTTCGTCCGCAGAGGGGGCGGAGCTTTTTGCCTGACAGGGGCAGGGCTGGTGCTTCAGCAGGCGAATGCGGATGTTGGTCACGGTGAGCTGCTCCCGGGCCTCCGCGCCGAACGGGTCCAGAGATTTCCAGGGAGGCAGGGCACGGTAGATCACCTGTGGATTTAAAGAGACAGCGTCAAATTATATATATATTTTTTTATATAATTTATACTTAACAGACCCTAGTGCACGCAGTCACAACAACTAACTGAAAAGCTAGCATAACGGTTCGTCAGTTAGTTCCCCCAAACACTCTTGCTCTGTTGCCGCGGTGACCATTGCTACTGGCAACCAGGCGTACACCACTGTAGCTGTTGCTGGGACTGAAAAAGACAGCTCCGCTCCAACTCGCGCTGTGCAAACTGTGTGTTTTGACAACAGTGTGTCTTTTGGCCAAGATACACATGATGGACACAATTGAAAAGGCAGTGTGTGTCCGTAACTGACTTGGCAGTGATATTATAGGGTAAGTGGTGTGTGTGTGTGTGTGTGTGTGTTGCTGTGTCTTGTGAGTGTGCTTGTCTTTGACTGGGCCCGAGCTTGCCCAAGCCCCGGTGCTGCTCCCTCATTGGCTAGATGACTGGCCGTGAGTGCGGGTAGGAGGAGCTTTATTCATTTTCCTGTTGTTTTTTTGTTGCGAAAGGTCACGGGGTCACGGCATTGTGGTCGGCAATTAAGGGGACACGACAAATAGGGATGGATGGGGCAAGAGAAAGGGGAGGGAGGGGAGGGAGGGGAGGAAGGAGAGGTTTGCGGGGAGCATGGAGATCAGGTCCACACAAAGACTGGAGAAGAGTCTGGGGTCCACATAACTCAAGAGACTGGACAAAAGGCAAGTCCGGACCCTCGACGACAGCACAACAACGCCAGTGCACACACACACACACACACACACACACACATGCATAGACACACGACAGACACCCACACACAGACACACACACACATGCGCATAGACACACACAGGCGCATGCTTTTTACCCAAGCACGCACGCACGCACGTACACGTGCACGCATGCAATTAACTTGCACGTGCGAGTACCTGCACGTATACTCAAACACACAGGCCAACACACACACACACACACACACACACACACACAAACTGGCATGGACACAAGTAAACACAGATCTACACATAAAAATTACTTCGGCATGCATGCAAACACGCACAACAAACACTGGCTGGCAGTTGCACAAGAAAACACACATAGAGACGGTGCATTTTTCCCCACAAAAATGTTACATATGGGTCATTTCCCATGTGATTTGTGTGTGTGTGATTTACCATGATCAACATTCACAATTATGCTGAAGATAACCATCTCTCTTGTCATCACAGCAACCAACACACACCAACACACACTAACCACAACAACACACACTGACCGAATCTAGAGAAGCGAAATGACTTCCTCCTTAGTTACTTACTTCTTAGTGACTTTCTCCTGTTACTTAATCCTGTTACTCACTACTAATTACCTACTCCAAAGAGGCTTACTCCTAAATGTATCACTCCTTAGTGGCTTAGTCCGAAGTGACTCCTAAGTTACTCATTCCTTAGTAACTTATTCAAGTTACAAACTCCTAAATTATGCCTACATTACTTCCTGCAAATTAACTTATTCATAAGTTACTCCTAAATAACTGGTCAAACAGTAGGCAAGAATAACTTTTATCTGTGGTATTTGTTTCCCCAAATAGCTGGCTTCCCATAGGAAGGTTCAACCAGGTTCAGCATGGAACATTTGGTCTGGCGGGTATAAGCTGTCCTTCCTGATTCAGGCTGCAAAATAACCTATAAATCTGGTTTTAAACGCCGTAATGCCGTCAAAGAATTACTGTAATCTGGTCAACAGGCACAATGGCCATTGATGGAGAGAGAGAGAGAGAGAGAGAGAGAGAGAGAGAGAGAGAGAGAGAGAGAGAGAGAGAGAGAGAGAGAGAGAGTGAGAGAGAGCGAGAGCGAGAGAGAGAGAGAGCGCTCGAGTGAGCCAGACACAGAGGATGTGGTTAAATCCCGAAGTGTGGAGGTGTGTGTGTGTGTGTGCGTGTGTGTGTGTGTGTGGACTGGTGCACCCTCCTCCTGCCCCTAAGCAGGTCAGTTGCTATAACAAACACTTGCATTCTTCCAGCCCAGTTGACCTCATAAACACGGGAATAGACACACACCCACACACACAACCTTTTCCCCACATAGCAGATGATCACGCAAAGCTTTAAGCAAGAATTGACATGCTTTTATGTTTGCTGGATAAAAAAAGCACGCTGGGAAACCGAGAGTACCTGCAATCCCTGAATGGCTCTGAGCTATATATACACACACACATACACACAAACACACATTCGCACACGCAAACACACACACGCAAGCACGCACACACACGCAAACACAAACACACATGCACGCAAACTAACATGCACACATACACAAACACACACAGTCTTATCTGGATGGTGGGCCATTTAAAACACTCTATATATATACTCTCTATATACACACATATACACAAACACACACACACACACACACACACGCATGTGCAGACAAATCACAGGTGTACACTCTGCAGAAGGCAGATAGGTTAAAGGTCATACACCTTGCACAGGAGGTCAAAGCTGAAACTGAAGCTAGCACAAACTCATGCATGTGCCTGTGTGTGCGCGCGCACACACACACACACACACACACACACACCTCACCTCTCCTCTGGTACAGGGGTAGGCCCCGGAGTATTTGGAGGTACAGGGTACCTCCCGGCCCTTTGTCCTCCTCCTCCTCCCTGCAGCCTTCCCCTCCTTCCCCTCCTTCCCCTCCTCCCCCTCCTCCCCCCCCTCCTCCTCCTCCTCCTCCTCCTCCCCCTCGCGCCCGAAGGTGGCGCCACAGTCCGCGGCGTAGCGCTGCAGCGGGTGCCACGTGCGGCCAAAGTCCCGCGAGCGTTCCAGCGTCATGGCGGCCGGCCGCGGCGACCGGAACACCAGGATGAGGTGCGTGACGTAGAACTCCGCCTCCAGGTCCAGCTGCACCGTCTCCGACTCCGCCCCCTCAGCCGACTGCCACCAGGTGCCGGGGTTGCGGAAGGAGGAGTCGGCCATGGCGCCCGCCAGGTGCGCCAGGTGGGGCAGCGCGGCGTTGCATTTGGCGCACTTGGGCGCGGCGGAGCACTTGGGCGGCTGCAGGGCGTGGCCGTGGGCGGAGGCGTCCGGGTGGTACGAGCAGTAGCGTTCGGTGGCGTTGAGGCCGCACGCCGTCTGCGTGAGGACCCGGCGACCCAGCACCAGGTTGCCCATGCGGGGGTTGCAGGCGCGGCCATCGCAGCGCGGGCCCACCCCACCCAGAGACAGGCCTAGGCCTCCTCCGGCTCCACCTCCTCCTGCACCTGCCACTGGTGGCCAAAACACAGGAGAAGAACGTGGGCCGTTAGAAAGGTTAGCGCAGTGGTTAGGGTGTCCCCACTCTCCGGGCGAAAGGTACTGGGTCCGCTCAGCGCCCGCAGCAGCCTAACCTGTAAGCATCCTTGAGCAAGACCCTTATGACCAGAATTTACATTGCGTCGCTTTGGATGAAAGCATCTGATAAAAGACGTAAATAGTAACCACGCAAAAGTGCACACACACACCCTCATTCTTACATGCTCACACCTTACCTAACATTAACGTTTTTTTTTGTTTTTTTACTACCAGCCCTATTTTAGTATAATAGTAGCATTACTAAACGCAAAAGATGTAGAGACCTACTATTGATATGGGGAAGATGTGCGTGTGTGTTTGCGCAAGCAAGCGCTTGAGTGTGGTTCCAGTTGTGCACCTGCCTGCAACAGGTTTGTTTGTTTTCTTACTCTCTGTACGACTTGACACGTTTAGTCTGGGAAGAGGAGGATAACAGTCGCACAACATTTAGACGCGTTCCATGCGCTTATCGCCAGCATCACCGCGGGCAAGACTGACACCTCTATGCAACCCTCTCAGCTGCCAACATGCGCGCGCACTCGCACGCACATTGCGTCCATCAATCATCCAAGCAGAAATTCTGAAGCGATCTTAGTGTTAAGCTACTGTACAAAATGGTGCTCATGTGTCGTTTAATGTTCACTTTTTGCATCAAAGCATATTACATTTAACTCATTACAACATGGCCACGTTTATAAAACGGTAATAACAAAACATATGTGCGCATGTTAATATATTCTCATTTTGGCCTATTGGAATAAATTTAGGCAATTTAGATTTAACGGCGTCCTGTTCACATTGCTATTAGTAGCATAGAGTGTGTGGCAATGATGCCATAGATGTTGGCAAACTAAAGAAAACTTAGCCCACTAACCTGTTTCTAAGAGCACAGCCCAATAAGCCAGAAATAAAAGCACCATGGTTCTCAACTCCGATTGCCGAGGACTTAAACGCCAAGGTAGGAAAAGTGATGAAAATGTCGCTCGATAGGCAATACAATGGAACATATATAAGCAAATAAATGTCCCATCCACGATGACAAAGACAAGTGCGTAGGACTGCACACAAGTCACTTTAAACTTTATCTTTGGGTCAGTTGTGATGAAACTATCAAAACGTTATCCGTCGCCGAGGGAAAAAGATTCCATGTTGTCCTCAGAGACGTCCGAGGCATCTGTTCCGGGCGCTTTGTGGTCTCTTTGGTTCGTCTGGACTCGGGAGCCAGCCACGGTTGGTACACACACAGCTTTCTACGCGCCACACACACGCACTCAAGAGGAGCCACTTGCTTTGCTTACACCCTGTGGTAGATCATATGTATATGTACTCGTGTGACAGCAGCCACTTGGTAGCTCCGCCCCCTTTCTCGCACTTTTCTTCGACTTAAAGTAACATTCCACATATTAGTCAAGAGGCTGCAGCGATGCGTCAGGTAAAAGCGGTGGTCACGCTACGTTTGATCGGCGGACTGTCGTTATAAACAGAGAAGGGCTGACGAATAGCTGTTCTAAGAGAGGGAAATAAAAAAGTGTGCGTTTCTTTTTTCATGACAGCGAGAAATCGTGATGCGTGAGGAATGCTCGTATCCAAAATGTGGCTATGTGGACTAATTGGCTTTGGATGGGGGCCGCATACACAATGAATTGGTGACGCACTTCACATTATTATAGAGTTGCGTCGCTTGGTTGAACTACACGAATTATCGGAATGCACCTTGCTATCAATAATTGCATATGGTGCGATGATGCCCATCGGTAATTTTCCAAATTACGGTCTGCTCTCTCTCTCTTCTGTGGTCTGGTTACCCTAGCAATAGGGAGATCATCTTGAATAACAGATACTACGAACCGCAACATTAAAACGACCTTAAATTGCCCATTTCTCAACTGAGAAAATTGAACATTCGTTGAGTAGGGACTGCTTTTTTTTTTAGGAAACTTCGCGTTGTTTACACACACATAGAGAACACGTGGTTTCGGCCTCTAAGAAGCACTTTCAGCTATTCTAGTCAGTGATTTGTTTATAGCGTAATTGGAGCGTTTCAATCTTACCGACCAAGTCTATGCTACGTCTCTATCTGGTGTCATAGATTTCCGGCCATCACCTTGAGACACCTTGTGATACTACAAAGCCAAATGTTTTTTTTTTTGCCACAGTTCAGAGCAGGTTATGAAATTATCTAAATTATTTAAAAAAAAAAACGATAGCTGGTGGGAGACCCCTAGTGGCTAAGTTAATCACCTGTAAACTAAAAACTCCTTAGTGAACCATAGCAGTGTAACATATGGTGACTTTTGATATTTTTTATCTTAATTTGATTTGATCACAATCATTAACTCAGTGCATGTGTACATGTGTGTGTGTGTGTGTGTCTGTGCATGCATGCATTCGTTTGTGTGTGTGTGTTTGTGTGTATGTGTGTGCACGTGTGTGTTTCTGCATGTATGTGTGTGTGTGTGTGTGCACACCTGTGTGTGTGTGTGTGTGTGTGTGTGTGGATATGTGTGTGTGCATATGTGTGTGTGTGTGCGTGTGTGCATAGAGCGCATTCACACCTGCCCTTTGCTGGGGGTCTCTGCCTGTCAGGTCTCCCTCTCCTCTCGCTGCTCCATGCTCCAGGTTCCAGGTTGTCCAGGTTCAGCCAACCATCACCTGCCTGCTGCTCCTTATCTCCACCCAGCTATCTGCAGCCGTCACTGGGGCGGCCGAGAGACACTACACACGCCTATCCACCCCATTCATCTATCGCTCCCTTTTACTTTGTCTCGTTTTACATGGGTCACAGCTCGTAGGGCCTATAGGCGATACCCTATGTACGTGTGTCATCTCGTAACGAAAACATGAGCTCGTCTGTGTATATCGTAATACTACATAGAAGATCTCACACTACGGTAAACCACATTTCCCCTGGTGGGACGAAAAACAAAACTTGACTTGAACTTGACGGTGTCTTGTCTCGTATATGGCTGTACAAATTCCCCATGTGTAACCCAATGCTAACAGCCTCGGGTTACTGGGTTACAGAAGACTCGCTCATTCATGGATTCTAGTCTCGTGGAAGGCATTGGAGATAAAATGATATCCGAATGGTTCATGCTCATGTTCATGCACGAGGGCCGTGCACGATGGGTTTCATGCCCCCCCCCCCCCCCCCCACTCACACACACACACACACACACACACACAGCCAGCCCAGACTTCAAAGGAGGCATTTTGCCACTTCTCTGCAGGGGCAAAATCAACCAAGAACGTGACAGGATCCACACACACACACACACACACACACACACACACACACACACACACACACACACGCACGCACGCACACACACAGGTCTCTATAGGTAAAACCTATAGAGACATACCAAGGTATGCACACACTCACGCATGCTTGCATGCAATTAACCCAAAGCCAAACCCACCTGTGCACAGCCATGCGTGCACAGGTGCTTTGTACGTGATGCCGCCCTTTTAACACACATGTAGCCCACCGCGAGCTACATACGAACGCCGTGTGCATGTTTGTCATCGTAGCATAATTGACCTGGTGAGTGAGTGAGTGAGTTAGTAGGTGAGTGACTGGTTCATTACAGAGACGGCTGAGGCAGAGTTCATAACGGGCCGAGAACATGGGGGGGGGGGGGGGGGGGAGGGGGGTGCAATGATGTAAGGTCGTGAGCATTTCAAACATGCAGAAAAGGGCTTATGTGTAATTTCACCGGAATTTCTCACTGCACGGTACAAAGTTCGATTTGGGCTATTGGGACACTCAGGCTGGAACTTGTCAAATGTTTAAGGCTCCGTTGAATGCTTCGACGCTGGAGAAAGAAAAAAAATAGCGATATCTTGTAGACAGTTTGTACCTGGAGTCATAGAGCTGCTCAGACAGAGAGCCCTCGCGACCTAGATATGACAGTCACTTCCCCTTCTGACTCAGGCAGTGCTCAACTCCCCCTGTTCTTAGAGAATATGTAATATATCTAATTTTAAATGCATCTCACAAGGTGTGTGTTGAATTATAAAAATATGAAAATACTATAAGAAAATGTTTTCCGAGATCTTGAGGATGGTTAAGGATAGATTTGTGTGTTAATAATACTTGATTCTAAATACATAAGATTTCTTGTCTCTTTCTGTATATTAGACTTATACTTACTAAATGCAATATGGCCGTATATTGTAGTTCAGAAATAATACTTGATTCTAAATAATCAGCTAATAATAAATTAAAACCTTTTAGGAAGTAAATCAATAAAAATACACCAGTCAAATACAAAATGCTTAAGAAGAATATTTAACGAACTCAACTTCCTCCAAAAACGTCTCACTTGAAACGAGTCCGTCTGCACGCTAGAGGGCGCTCTAACTGTTAACCCGGAGAACGCCTCCTCTTTTGTGTTTTGGGTTAAAGTTGAAAAGGTTAACTTCCGGCTCGGCGGCAAAGCGTGTTGCTGTTTAGGGAATACGTTGTTGTGTCGAAAGGCACTAAATAGACATTGAGAATATCGCAGGGCTTCACATTTTGCAAACAGAATGGTGAGAATATGTGCATTTTTGTTTACTAACAGAGGTTTCGTTGGCGCTGCTACTTTTGATCGCTTTTTATGTTAGCTGGGGAGCTAATATTAGCAGCTAGCGTTCATTCATAGGTTCAATGAATGAGCCCCTTTACGCAAATGTGCACTATTTAGACTCAAACACACGAGTGACGTAACCTAATGCGCGGGATTTGTCGTTATTATACGAACATGTCTTTAACTCCTTGGAATTTAGTTGATTTTGTGGTCACATCTGTTGCAGCCAGGTAGTGAGAGCAGACCGCTGGGCTTTAACATTATGCAGCATGCTGTCGTATTGCAAAAAAAAGTTCATTCAATTGTCCAAAACGGAAGAAGTGCTTTGGATTTTAATGTTAACTGGTCAATTTCTGTTTTGCACAGAGTTTACCTCTCAACCCAAAGCCATTCCTCAACGGGCTGACCGGCAAACCCGTGATGGTGAAGCTGAAGTGGGGAATGGAATACAAAGGATATCTGGTGTCGGTCGACGGCTACATGAACATGCAGGTGAGGGAGAAGCAACATCCCCTGGATCAGTTACCCACAGCCTAACCCAACTCTTGCACTTCGTTGACAATGCTCTCGTTTTAGAGTATATCTGGATGTGTGTGTGTGTAAATGTTGATAGTTTAAATGTTATGCATATCTACCCAACAGTTGGCCAACACGGAAGAGTATGTGGATGGAGCATTGGCAGGTCATCTTGGTGAAGTTCTCATCAGGTATGATCACATTGATTGATGGTGGTGATTAGATGCATAGATAAGGACCCTTACAGTAGCGAGAAGAAAGAGGGTATAAGCAGATATATCTTGGATTTATCAGTCAATTAGAAATGTACCCACTTGTTCAACTTCTTACTGTTACGTTCTAATGGAACTAGTCCTCAGTAATGTGGATATATTGACTAAAGGCAAATAATAGAACAGCAACAACATTCTGGTAAGTGCAGAAAATTACATCACTTTACTTTACTGCTGCCTCTAAAACCAGGAAAAGACAACACATATTATATCCACATGTAGTCTCCATCACCATATATCAATATAATAACGATATATTGGCTAGCCCAATAAAGAAGGATGTTTATCCCCCCCCCTCCCTTAAAAGTAGAATAAATTAGTCCTCGTATGCTTCTGCCTTAGAAGGCAGAAGGCAAACACTGGAATATTACTTAACTGTTAAACCCAACTGATTACTTGAACTTGTGACACGAAAATGGAAGATTTGATTCAAAATAGTCTTGTTTGGTAAGGTGTTTCTTATTTAATAGCCTAGTGTTTCAAGACTGACTTGCTGCTTTCCATTTCAACACTGGTCAACAGAATTATATTTAAATCTGTTTAGTTAAAACATTACAAATACACGACACTGTACACATACCAGAACCCAATGCACAGGATCTTACAGCTTGCAGTTAAGTCACTTAAACGCACATAATGGTCTGAAACAGCATTTTGTATATGATGCAATTTTTTATATCTTGAATCATGTTGGTAATGTCTGTGTGTAGAACAATGTTACCTAAAGAAGCCTGCTTCACCTTCCTCAGGTGTAACAACGTGCTGTACATCAGAGGCGTAGAAGAGGAGGAAGAAGACGGAGAGATGAGAGAATGATGGAACAATGTTGAGGAGAAACTAAGAACTAGCTCATTTTCTGTGTTTTTACCTGAGTTGAAATGTGCCCCTTTTTGTGTTTTCACCATGTGAAACCAATGGATGTTTGTTGATGAATGACGTGGCTCATTTTGTTTAACGTTTTGGAAAGATTACTTTTTTACCTTATGAGACCAATCTTTGGAAATTGTAATAGAAAACAATAAAAAAATGAAAATCATTCAGTTTGGGAGTCTTTTTCTTGACCATTTTCTTATTAACTAATATTGATGGTAACATATTCACCAACAGAACAGGAATAGCCACTGTGCTAACTTCATTTATGGAAACACCCCTATGTTTGAACTTTGAACTCTTGTGGTCAAATATTTGCTTTTCCACAAACCGCTATTTCTGCAGTTAGGCAACACCAGTTCGTAGCGGAACACATTCAGCTACTCGTTTTAAACTACAAAATGCCTACCAAATACAGACTGTTGGTGAAAAACGCCAGCCAAGTGGTGGTCATATGCATCAACAGTGAAAAGTACCTGCAGAAGAACGCGATGCAAAATCTTTGCGTGGTTGAAAACGGTAGCGTGGTGATCGGGTGGTGAGTTTGAATCTACATTTTAATAAGTAAACAAATGAAGTAGTTCTAAACTCTTAATTGTTCAACGTACATGAGTTTCAAAATGTTGGCTACTGTAAATCAAGTTGATGATTTTCAATTCATAAATAACAGTGACTTAACCTAGTACTGGGATGTGGTTCCGTCTAGTGATGGTCTGATTAAAGCCGTGGGGCCGTCTGACACAGTCCAAGCCCAGTATTCAGAAGAGCTTTTCGAAAAGGTCATCGATGCAACGGGCATGTGTGTCATACCCGGTGGGTAAAACACGTTTAGAAAATAGATCATACACAAAACTAGTTTATAAGTTGTAGGGTAACAACTGCATTACTGACCACTATTAATACAAATCATAAACTCATATTAATCATACAATTATTTCAGGGTTGGTGGATGCTCACACACATCCTGTATGGGCAGGCGACCGTGTGCATGAATTTGCCATGAAGGTAAAATACTAATTACTGAGCCTACCTTAGATTTCCCGCACCACCAGAAGCGTTCGTTTACAACGAGTGTTGCTTCCGTAGCTGGCAGGAGCCACGTACATGGACGTGCACCGCGCCGGGGGCGGTATTCACTTCACGGTGGAGCACACGCGGGCGGCGCCGGCCTCCGACCTGCTCGCCTCTCTGACGGCCCGGTTGGGCCGGATGCTGCGGGCCGGGAGCACCCTGGTGGAGTGCAAGAGCGGCTACGGCCTGGAGCTGGAGACGGAGGTCAAGATGCTGGAGGTGATCGAGAAGGCGAGGCGCTCACTGCCCATCAACATCTCCACGACCTACTGCGGGGCCCACGCTGTTCCCAGGTAGAGGGCGACTCTAGGGCGGACATGTTGCACTTCATTATTCAAAGTGAAGAACTTTACACGAACCAGTGGAAAACCAAGCTATATACAATAACCACATTAATAAGAAAATAGAAAGACTATGAAGTATTGATTGAGGCGCGGATATTATAATTGATTTGAGTTGACTGAATTCCTGCTCACAGTAAAAAACTAAATTGAAGCAGAAAGACATCAGAAATATACAACGAGAAAGAAGTGTCCATTTTGTTTGTTTACAATTTGAGACGTATGAAGCCCAATGGCGGTGGGTGGGGTTCATTTTTCACTTCAATAAAACGTTAGTTTACGTTCACCTTTCTCTCTCATATCCCTGTTTTCCTCCCCCGCCGCAGAGGTAAGACGGTGGCTGAAGCCACGGAGGACGTTCTGCGGGTCCAGCTGCCCGCGCTGCAGCAGCGCATTACCTCCGGCGACCTGCGGGTGGACAACATCGACGTGTTCTGCGAGCGGGGCGTGTTCGACCTGGACGCCACACGCGCCATCCTACAGGCGGGCCAAGACATGGGGCTTCACATCAACTTCCATGGCGACGAGCTCCACCCCATGAACTCTGCACAGGTATTGGTTGGGGGTGTTATCTCCCCCCCCCCCCCCCCCCCCCCCATAAATGAGAGTTTGAGCACACACACACACACACACACACACACACACACACACACACACACACACACACACACACACACACACACACACACACACACACAACATCAAATAACAGGCACAAGTCCAAGGATGATGTCTCACACTTATTTTTTTACTTATATTTTGCTTTCATGTTAGTTGGGGGCGGAGCTTGGCGCCCTAGCCATCAGTCACCTGGAAGAGGTGACGGATGAGGGAATTACTGCCATGGCAACTGCCAAAACTGCCGCCGTCCTGTTGCCAACTACGGCCTACATTCTGAGGTACACACACACACATGCACACACGCGCACGTCTCCATACCATCCAGGGGGCTCTGGACTAATTCTGGTGTCTGTGCGTGTGTTTGTGTGCAGGCTCCCCCAGCCGCGTGCCAGAGACATGCTGGAGGCGGGTGTGATTGTAGCCCTGGGCAGCGACTTCAACCCCAACGCGTACTGCTGCTCCATGGTCCGTTCATCTCGGCTCCATTCTATTGTGCATTCATATAATCTGCTTCTAAACAATCCACACTATTATACAATATCCACTCTATTATCAATGATCCCCCCCGTGTGTGGGAGGGTCCCACAGACACAACAGAATGGTATGTTTGGTCCGAAGATGAAAAAGTTTGATAGAAACCATTTTTGAAGACAATATCTGTAAATTGTTAACACTACGGCTAGATGGATGCAGTAAAAAAGGTTACAGATCTTGGACGTGCATGTGTTTTGTTTGTATCTCTAACCCCGGTCCACGTCTCTCCCCCCCCCCCCCCCCCCCATTCAGCCATTGGTCATGCACTTGGCCTGCGTGAACATGAGGCTGACCATGACCGAGGCCTTGGCGGCGGCCACCATCAACGCGGCCTACGCCCTGGGACGCTCAGACACACACGGCTCCCTGGAGGTGGGCAAACACGGAGATCTGGTGCTCCTCAACTGCAGACGGTGAGATCAGGCTGTAGACCCCCACCGTTGTCTGTCCCACCTAGTATGGCGTTTTGATGAATAGACACTAGTACGCGCTTGTTCAGCTGTAGCGTTGGGAAAATTGGGTTGCATGTGTTGGTTGGCATTTGTGTTGGTTGGCGACCCCCAGTGGACGTTAAGTAAAAGTGCAAAGTCCTCGTATTTCGAATAGAATATACTTTTGGTTTTGTGCAATGACATTATTGCTCATGATGAAAGCATTATAAACATCTTAAAGTCTTTCAATAATCTATTAATTGCTTTTATGTGCAATTTTGTAGCCAGACTAAATCATTGAATTTTAACATACACCTGAAGACAGCCCTTTTTATCCATGAATGTTATTAAAAAAAGTAGAATTCCTACATTACATGATTAGCATATTTATTGTCGAATCACCAATTTGTGCCCGTTGTTCCCCCCAGATGGGAACACCTGATCTACCAGCTAGGAGGTCACCAGGAGGTCATCCGCTACGTTATCATCAAGGGTTCCGTTGTCCATGACAACGACAAAATCCTGGACCTTTAGATTACAAGAAGAAATCAATAGGTTTCCTAGTTTATTCCACTCACTTAAATAGACAGTTTGGAGCTGCAATGCAGTCTACTTCCTGGTTACAGTAACAGAATGACTACCAATAGGCTTCTGTTTTATAATTTATAATTTTTTAAGTGTTTGGTTTCTCAACCAAACGAACGGACTGTTTGTTTATCAGAGATGATGTTTAACGATCTTCTGCTAACTTATCAGGGGTGAATAAAATACAATGGGTATTTTAGGAGTTCATATCCATTGCAGATAATGGTTTGGATCCCATGATCATCTGTGATGTTTTCACCTTTAAGTGCTGTCATGGCCTCCATTTCCCCCCATTTAACCCCCAACTCATCTGTTAGTCAACAGTCCGGTGGGCCAAACACCAGCATGTTCATTATCATAAAAAAAGCATGTGAAACATTGAACTCTCCTAAGAGGATTAACCCATCAGATTCACCTGACTTGCTTTAGCCCCCTAACTGTACGATGACATCGTGACAGCCATATCGGTCCCACTCCCCAACATGATATGACAAATGATGAATCAATGAATGAATTAAAGATCCTCATACGTTTCAGAGATCTGCCTCTTGGTTTTTATTGGGCACAGTATACACACAATGCTCAGTGGTTAATAAAGTTTTCCATACAATGTTACTGCTGCAAGGGCATAGCTTTAAACAAAACAAGCCCCTCTTCCCTCCGGAAACTTCACTGCTTTCAGTCGATTCTGGTTGACCTTGACTTGACCTCAATACTTAAATCACAACTTGTTTAAATAGAAACATTGGTTACGCTGCAATATGATAATTGCTGTTAATGGACATTACTAGCTCATATTGTATTCACAACAGTACGTATGTTAAGCTACAGACGAGGAACGCATGATAAAAATAAGAATTCTGATGTGGCATGCCATGCACTAATGTAGCGTATTTAATCGTAACATGAAAAATATAACAGTTTACAAAGCACTCTTGAACAAAAAAGATATAGGAATCAAGCCCATTAAGCTTCATATTTCTTCCCTGCCCGGTGGATCTGTTGGTATAGTGTCATGGAGAACGCCATACCAAGGAGCTAGAGGGCAAAAATAATAATAACCCAGATGAGTGAATGAATTGGTCTGTCATGTATTATAAATGCATGGAACCCCGCACAGGTATTGGTGTCTGTTTCGTGAGCGGAGGCCTACCTGTATGACCAGGACACACATGGCGATGGTTCCGATAAGGTGTTTGTTGTCGTCAAGCCACTCCTCCACTTTGTTATAGCAACCCTGGAGAGGAGAAGGGGTGTCGCCATGGTGATTAGGATGAAGCAGGAAGTATTGTACATCCTTTGAGAATACGCTTACTATATTGTATACACACTTTTTGAACGAAGGCCATTTTCACAATCTTGAATAGGTACTTTTGAAACTCAATTCGCCATTTGAAACATATTAAACTTAGTATTTTGACCCACATGTAAAAACAAAAATGCAAACAACCATATCCTGGATCATGAAACCGAATTCTCATTCATAATATTTTCTTAATGTCTTTGTTTTACATACAGGAACACACACACACACACACACACACACACACACACAGGCACACACACACACACACACACACACACACACACAGGCACACACACACACACACACACACACACAACACACACACACACACACACACACACACACACACAACACACACACACATACCCGTGTCCAGAAGGTGCTGGAGGCGTTGCGACCGCAGCCAGGGTGGATGTCCTGGCAGCAGCGGTCGGGTACCACCTTCTCCTGCAGGGCGGTGTGCCAGTCTGTATGGCTGTCCACACCACAGCAGTGCCACTGGAGGAGCGAGGAGAGGAACACAATGTTACTCAGTATGACGGAGGGCTGTCAGGGCTCGACACCAGAGCCCACTCGGCTCACATATGCGACTACAAATAGTTAGATAGTTGTGCGGATGTGAATGAAAGTCATTTTTCGTATTTTATTACAAAAAAAAGATATAATTGGATTGGCTATTTATTGTAATTGGTGCATTATTTGATCACTATGACTTGAGGGTTTTGACATTTCTGTGATGAGCGCCAATTGTCACCCATCCAAATCTTCAGGCTATAAGCTGCTCAAAGGCAGCACTGATTTTTGGCAGCCAAATTCGAGGGCATATTTCCTGTACATTGGTAAGTTTTGATGAACTTAAAATCGATTAAAAGTGATAAAAAGTCAGCTTAGAGCCCTGCAGGTAGCAACAATGCAATGCAAGGCAATGACTTAAGTTTATTAGTGTTGTACCCTTTTATCCACTAAACTATACGGTCAGGAAAGAAAACAAATTCCCTTCGGGTACCGATTAGCAGCATTCACTTTCATACTTGTTTGAAGAAATCATTACAAACTTTCTCAAATATAACCCTGATTGCATTACTGGTAACTCAAACTGTTTATTTTATGCTCAATGTGTGTGTGTGTGTGTGTGTGTGTGTGTGTGTGTGTGTGTGTGTGTGTGTGTGTGTGTGTGTGTGTGTGTGTGTGTGTGTGTGTGTGTGTGTGTGTGTGTGTGTGTGTTACCTCAGTCTGGATGGTGTTCCATGCGTTCCTGAGCCCAGCGTTGTTATCCGTGTTGAACAGAACCAGCCCCTCCTTCAGGTCCCTCCGTGCGTTCTCACTCACCTGCACCACAGAAGAAGAACCACCACCAACACAACCAACATCATCATCATCATCATGGGACATGACTCCTATTTCTGTCCCATCCGGATCCATATTTATTTATTAATAAATGTGTATTAATTTCTTATAATGCTTTTACAGTATTCTTTTATAATGCTTTCTTTTAATTTATAAATCCATATTTTTTATTACAAAAACATTAGATTTTTTCTAATATTTATTTCTAAATCGATGGAACAACCTACCTTGTCAGTGTAGACGAAGAAGAGGATGAGCAGAATCAGCTCTGCCAATAGGATGATCAGCAGGACGATGAAGAACTGGGGAATGGGTGGATGAGGTTAGCTTTATTAACAACACACAAACACGACATTTTACATTCTTCAGACAAATATAGGCTTGCTGGATCCAAAAGAAAATATGTAAAACGAAGGACAGAAACAAGGGAATATCATCATGGATGTATGTCAAACATTTGACATCTATTCTACTCAGTCAAAGATGGTATTTGAAGTTTAGAATCAATGTCTGCAGTCGTATTCATTCGACTAAATAACCTTCCCTTTAGCTGAAATAAAAAACCTCCAACTGCTTTTTCGCAAACAACTTTAACTCGTTCAAACGTACGCTCAACAGCAGACACTTATTCTCCTTGATGGCACCAAGGCAACCCAGGAACCCCGTCACCATGACGATCGTGCCCAGGGTGATGACCAGGTTGGCCGCGGACAGCGTGGGGAAGGAGGGCGAGAGGGTGGCAAAACTGCCCTGGGACACGGACAGCCAGACTCCAACTCCCAGCAGGCCACAGCCCCCCAGCTGAGAAATGCAGAGAGACCGAGAGGAGAGTCGTCTAGTCAATATCACACACACACACACACACACACACACACACACACACACACACACACACACACACACACACACACACACACACACACACACACACACACACACACACACACACACACACACAATTGCCGCACACTAGTACAATGTACAAATTATTTAGGGCTGTATAAATTCTATATGATCTTTTACTATCTTTGTATGGTATTGTATCGTATTGAAATGAAGTTATCAACTTAACATGATACCCAGTCCTTACGATGAGACGATATAGAAAATAATTCAAAGTTGAGGTTTGAAATGTCAGAGGGAAAGGAAAACTAGTTTCAGCCGACCATACTTTACATTTCCATATACTTCAATGTAACAATCCTCAGTTTGACTGTTTACAATGGTATTTTGGATTCATACACATATCGTGATGTTTGTTGATATTTTCCCCCATGATTATCGTGATAATAAATGTTTTCCATATCTTCCATTGACTGCTTGATTACTCTCTTGAGGGAACACAACGCCATCAGTGTCTTGTTATGTCTTTTTGAATGGATTTTTCACAGACCCGTTTTAAATTGAAAGTAAACTTTAAAGGCTATCCTACTCACCCAGAAGAGGAGGTTGAAGAGGAAAAGCATGTACTTGACACAGCAAATGCAGCCGCGAGCCATAATGATTCAGTTTGCGGGTAAGCTACTGCAAAACAAATGAGTAGGCGTATTACTTTGAAATGTTTTAATAATAAAGAAGATTAACGTCCTTTGTGTTTTGGTGCATATCAGCCATGGATAACCATATTACAATATCTTAATTATAAAACACACTGAATAAGGAGTTATAATATATAAGATAATTAGCCATTCAAATATCAGTTTTATTACATGGAACAATACTAAATGTGTAAAAACGTAGGCCTACTTACCACTTAAAAAAAAGCGAACAAATCGGGGAAATCAGGGCGTGTACCTGCGGCACAAATTTCAAAGTAGGATTTGTTATTTTGTAGACCTTTAAAGGGGTTTGGTTGTTAAGAGAGGCCGACGGTCTACGTAGCCCAACCACAGATGCTACAACTGCCGCGGCGCGACTGTCGCGACTGCGCGTCATCAAAGTGTGGTCGGCGAAACTTTAGTAAGTCAAACATGTAAATAAAAATCCTACTCCGCCAACATAGAACACAGCAAAAACATTGACCTTGCGTCTTTGTACGACCGAAAACGACTAAAACCCAGTTCATTTCGGGCCATTCCGTGATTGGTTTTATGAGTGAGGAAAAAGAAGAGCATACTTTCTTACCGTGGGGCTATGAACTCGAGGTCATGATCGCCGTTTCATCTCGTTTTATTGTCCTAGGGAATTATACATGCCGATAAGCACTGATTTATGTGCATCCGTTTCCAACCCCGCCTCTCTTAAAACGAACGCTGCGACAGTAGGGTCGCTGTATGTCAGTAAAGTTTGGAATTTCGTCGACGATCGCAGCAGCCAGCAGAAGAGAGGCTGCTTATTTTCCTTGGGAAAAGCGGAAACTGTGGAGTTGGAGGCGTGCCTCCGGCAGGGGGTCATCTGAACGAGGGGCTCTGTGTGTGTATAAAAGATGAAACGATACGCTTTCAAACACTTCATGTGAATGAGTAAAATGTGTGCTTTTTCGTGTATTATTATTTTTTTGGATCGCTTGGGGTCTACAGTATGGAATTAGGATTGTTGTTTATATTGTTTGTTGTGTTTTTGGCACATATGTAGACACACATTGATAGATATATAGAACGAAAATATAATTCACTTATAAAGTTATCATATATATTAAACTGCATCTATCTGTCCGTCTGTCTGCCCATCATTACAAACATTGGAAAGTAGCCAAAATCAACACATTCTTTGACTATTTTTAACCTATTTTACTACTTATAAATAGATAAATACATAGTTAAGATGGTTTTTGTACAATTATTAATCAGTTACTGTGGACATTAAAATGACTTTATAAGTCATTAAAATAGGCCCATTGAACACATGTAAAACATACCAGGCTTGACTCTTTGTCTTTCCAGCATTGACCACACAACAAATGTTGATGTGTGGTTGTGGTCTGCGCTGAAATGGGGGGTAGCTATAGATAGAACTGGCAACATACTCCATAAACTTATTATCAAGCCACACACACACACACACACACACACACACACACACACACACACACACACACACACACACACACACACACACACACACACACACACACACACACACACACACACACACACACACAACCGTGCAAACCCACAAACAAGAAGCGTCCAAAAAATACAAGTAAATCTTTAATAAACATTTCTGATTCCAACATGAATGAATATAAATACAAACAACTCTCAGAACGGAAAATACAAAATATACAAAAAATAAACAACAAACAATTAAAAGCTTATATTTCTTTCAGTTGCGGCCCTCGAGTATCAATGGCAATGAAAGCAGGAGGGCATTTCCTGTGTATTTCTAAGGTTGCGAGGATCAAAAGCTCTGTCGTTCGGCAAAAAGTAAAATTTTCTTGACAGCTTCACGCCAGCCGCTCTCCAGGAACAAAACAGGGCCGCAATGGAACCAGCAACTCTTCACACGAGGAGGGAACCCAGCACACATGCAGCAGACATGGCTCTCTCTCTCTCTCTCTCTCTCTCTCTCTCTCTCTCTCTCTCTCTCTC